>JAAXCT010003779.1:0-25146 GCA_012490785.1 Eragrostis nindensis | reverse complement strand
ACACCTAATGTTACCAACCTTTATCGATTTATTAACCTCTGTATACATGGTCTTTCATTGAGTTATTATTCGTTGCTATCTTATGTGTTAGTCTTATCCTAACCGTTTGATCCTTGTATTATCTGCAAACTGTGCATTCATACCATACATGAACGTACACATGTCACCGTCATGCGCATAGCTCATGACAGATAATTAGTAGCTTAGTATTAGTAATTAATGCAGTAGATAATACAATAGCTAATCACCATTAGGTAATACCTTAATCTTAGGTAAGTAATTAAAGTAACACACCTTGCACCTCGTACACATGTTGCATAAACCTTTATATAGGCTATGACCTATATAAAGACTTAGTGCCACAAATGTATGAACAACACTACACCGCTGCCCCACCTTCACATACACTCATGCACTTATCATCGTGTTTAGCATCCCTCAACCAATAAAAGCCCTAGTGCTTGACGTCTCACTCCTAATATCTTAAGATAATAAAACCTTCCTAAAGTAAAACCTATTGCATCATACCTGAT
Organism: Eragrostis nindensis; assembly: GCA_012490785.1. NCBI lineage: Eukaryota > Viridiplantae > Streptophyta > Magnoliopsida > Poales > Poaceae > Eragrostis > Eragrostis nindensis. The sequence goes on along the minus strand of JAAXCT010003779.1, from coordinate 24,613 downwards.
TTGTATCTTATCCTTCTTAGGTGTTCTATCGGTTCTTATTAGAGTCAATTGGATCTATTTGACTCTTTCCGACCTTTATTTCTTTTGCGGTAGTTTGTTTATACGGTATGTTTTTATGCGCTAGCTTACGCGAGATTCGAGAAAGAGCTGAAGATCAAAGAAACTCAAGGACGAGCCAGAAGACATCGACTTCACGGCTTAGACGAAGGACTGAAAGACTCCGGCATCGCAGTGAAAGAAGACTTGAAGACATCGACTTCGTCGAAAAGAGTGAAGACATCGACTTCGTCGAAAAGAGTGAAGACTTAGAACTCAAAGATTGGGATAGCGTTTGTCAGGCAAGCTCTACTTTTCCTTGATCATGATTGAACCTACTGTTTTCGCAACGCACCTATATGACTATTCTCGTACTATGCATTACTTGTTTTTACTGATTGTGTAGTTATGGTCCTGCTTGCTTATGATATTGATGTCTGTTACTTGAGCGTTAATATCAGAATCCTTGTTACCCTTGTTTACCCTGTCACCTTGATACCCTAGGATCCACCATCATTTAATGCTTTTATTTAAATGATGGCGTGATTACCTTGCTACTAGTTATGCTTAGGACCCCTCGCAATGTTTACATTGCCACACCACACTCACATATCTACTTTATAAATGCGTTAAATGAGTTTGGTGGTGTGTGTGATAATTGGGGTTGGGAGTAGCACAACTGTGTTAGGTGATGATGATGGTGGCGGTGGTAATGATGGGATGGGTATGGATCGAGGGCGAGGCCACTGTACTTGGAGAAGAAGATGAGAATGTGTGATAGTCCACCTTATGTGGAATGTTTGGTGCTCGTCCTGCCGCATAAGGACCGGTTCTTGTGACTGTAAGCATGATGATTTTTCCCGTACAACCACGGAACCTGTGATGGGCAGGACTTTTTCCTACCTTCTTGGTACTCCTGCAAGCTAGTTTCACCTGGTGGCTGGTAGTGGCAAACGGATGTTAGGAGCAACTTATACTGTACCTCGGCATGAATACCCGCACTTTGGCCAATGTGTCGCTCACCTCTTTGTTATGTGGAATGCTCCTAATCCTCGTGGTGGGCTTGTGGGACTACTCGGAGAAGATGGATTAGCGTTACGTATCCTCTAGCTAAGGGTGCGTAGCCTGTGGGAAAAGATGTACAACCTCTGCAGAGTAAAATTCAAATCGATGGACGTTGTCACGGCATATGACACATCTATGTTATGAGATCGCATTGATTAGCCACTTACTATTCCTTGGCGCGTGAGTGGGTGTATAGACGCCCGTGTTTGGGAGTGATGCCGGGTCGGTAAGACCATTGAGGTCCGAAGGCCCAACTAAAACTTGGGAACTGGCGGGAATGTTCATACTCCCCAAGGGCCAACCAACTAAAATACTGATAATCAAATCCTCTGTTTTACCTATGATCCTTGATTGCTCAAATCCTGCATTAAATGTGCTTTCTGCAAATGAGCCATTTAGCCTAATCCTTGCTAAGACTAAATATGCATGTATATATCCCCTTGAGTAGTGTAGGGCTTGCTGAGTACCTTATGTACTCACCTTCTTGCAATTGTTGGTTTAGTAGGAGCAGCCTTCGTATAAGACGACGACTTTGGGTTTTCGTTCTGCTTCCCAAGTCTGCTTGTGGCTTTGGGCCATGGTTTCCGCTGTCTGCTTTACTGTTAGTTGGACGGATGGACTTGAATATTTATAAATCCTTGTCGTACCGCCACTAATGGTCCTAATCAGGTATACTACTTTATTACCATTTCGAAGTATGCTTTTGTATCATATCTGTGTTCTTGTGCGTATCAGCTACTGATCCAGGGACTGATACAGGATGCACAACAGATTCCAGAAATGGGGTCTCTGACACATATATTTATTTATAAAAGAAATATCATAGTTATAAGTAAAGCGGTAAGCATGTCATGTCGTTTTCTTGGATCCTCGCTGCTTATTGTTTCAATTAATAAATGCCAATAAATCTTTTGACTTAATTAATTAAGGTGCTTTGTTATCAGCTACATCATAAATATCACTATGAACCTTTTTAGAGTAGACGCCTACGTGCATTGGTACTGGTACAGATAGTAATGTTCAGCATGCCGACAGTGTCAAACAGCGCTCCTATTTGAGAGTTAGTCGCGATCGACAACCGCCAGAGATGACGTCTAGCCTCTGTTATGTAGTGGCGGCTCGTGTCATAGTAATGGCAGTTCCAGTCCACCTCCGGAGCATCGGGGCAACAATGTAAGCATCACAATTCATGCACGCAGATAAAGTCTGCAACGTTGGGACGGTGGCCTTGAGCCTTCCAATCATTCGTCGATTGTGATCTTATAGCTTCTCAAAGAGTCGGAGAGTATCGACAGGTACCCGTCCGCGTGCAGCGCGGGGTCCACGCGGTCGACCTCCCGCCCCGTCGAGCTCCCAGAGGAGGAAGGAGAGGCCGGAGGTGGGCCGAGACGCGGAGCATCGGGGGGAGAGGATGCTGGTGCGCGTGGCGGCGTGCGAAGTGGAGGCCAGCGAGGATGGCGCGGAGCAGCTCGTCTGGGAGGTCGCTGATGAGGTCTCTCCCGGGCGGACAGGTTCTCCGCTGCGGCGGCCATGGGTTCATCTTTGTTTCTTTGATGCATGAAGCAAAACAATACTCGTTTCCTTACACAATACTCGTTTCCTTACATTTAACAAGCAGTAGTATAATGTTCAAAGACATGAATTGAATCATGTAGCAAGATACACAAACGATAGTGTGCAAATAAGTGACTATCACACTCCAGTGTCAGAAGTCCTAAATATCTTACGCACTTGCTTCCCACCAGAATAAAGATTGACTTCGACCATGAGATTAGGATGACATATCCTGCGGACCTTCTCACATACTTCAATACTTAATAAAGAAGTATTAAATGGATTATAATTTATGATCACTTTTTCAAGTATTTCTGTGTGCATCTAGATACCAGCTGCTCCAGAAATTCCAATACCTCACATGATCCTTCAAAAGATCGAATTTCAACATCTTCAAGTGAATCAAGAGCCAATAATTCACGAGTCTTTGGACAGCAATAAGGACTATACGTCTCATAATATGTCTGGAATTGGGAAAAAACAAACTGTATCAAAAGAAGCCATGTATACATAAATGAAACATACCTAAGTGTTAAAAGAATATGACTTTCATATTAAATTTTTAGAGTGGGGCTTCGATATTTAGTTGGCTTCGTCCATGCACAAAATTGATGAAAATGTCAACCTTAAAGAAACATCCATTAATTTTTTTTATGGAGCCATTGTTTCCCACCCTTACCACCACTAATTACACCAACCTTTTTCAACTCTAACGAGCCATCCACTGCCTCTTTGGTCCCATTCGGATGGGCAACAACTACTTAGAGTGGCAACAAGGTTATATCCTTTGGGGGACACCATTCTACCCTTTTACCAATTGCGTTCGACATCTCCCATTGAGATTTTGTCAGGAACAGCTGCAATATGCATTTTAGTTATATAGGGCAAAAACAAGTGACTGGCCGTTTTTCCAAAATACTAGCCGATGTGCCTGTGTGTTGCAAAGATCTTTATTCACAATACATTTGAAAAATTAAAACATGCAAATTCTCTAATATGATGCGAAGTACATTAGAATGCATCAAAATTTTCTTCCTGAACATTTATAGAGATTGCACTGAATGCTTTGTTAGCAGAAAATTTCGCAGCGCACGAAATATGTGGAACAATCAAACACTGGCACATGTTCTGAAGTTCCAGGAGTTTCATGGCTGACGGGTAGACGGGTGAGAAGAAAAATGGTCTGAGTGAAAGAAATAATAAACAGAAATGCAAACCGCAGCCCCCATGTCTCGATCTCTACACTATGGCTGGTTAGGACGGAGACCTAAATCGAAACCAATGACACGTTTGGTTTTGCAACTCATGCCTGAGGAGAAAGCCGTTACATAAACGTTCTTTTCTTTTCACTCCAATGCCCGTTGACCGGCCCTGTTGACGACCGCTCCTAGGGGATCAATCGCCACTCGCCAGCGGCAATGCCCACCCAAATGGATGCCACCTACAGGCGAAATGGATTCATTACCAAGTACAGAAGGTAAGGGTGTCATCGATTTTGTCTACTTCATGGTCTGTATCATGAATTTCGCGGATTTAGCTTGAGCTTGGAAAGGATTTCAAGGATTTGTAGATGCTCGGCGCCGCAGCAGCAAGAAGCAAGCTGCAGGAGGCAGAGGCATCAAGGCGAGGCGAGCGACCGATTACACTGTGGTTCCTGCTGTTTGTCCGGAGACATCTCCATCACGAATCCGATGCTGGCGCCTCCGTTTAGTGCCCTCTTCCTCCGAGCAGTGCGCTGGGCACCGCCGAAGCCTCCTCGTGGTCACCTCTCAATATGCATCTGGCGGGGGCAGTGCAACGCCAAGGGAGCGAGATACAGATGAGGAGTGATTTGTGGGCGCTCGTGGGGTTGGGATCACATGTCGGTGCGGGCTGGGTATGACGACGGATGGACCAAACCATTCACCACCAAATCACCTCAATACTTGGAAGTATTGATGAAAAGTCTTGAGTTGGTTTGTATCATTTATGAAAGTAAAATAAAGGAAATTAATGAAGGAATGTGCGCACCGTTTTAAAGCTCAGAATCACCACGAGCTTTCTTATGCCAGGAAATTTTGTGAGAAGATGTAGCATTGTTCGCTTGAAGACACGCTCTTCTCCTATGAATCTTACTACCAAAACCTCAGACTTGGCTACATCCTTATATCTCGAGCCGCAACCTGGAGCCGGCCTTCGTCGGGCAATACGTGATCTCGAGCCGCTCGAGCGAGCAGGATAGAATGGAGAGACCTCCAACTTCATCTGGAGGGTGATCAATGTAAGTACGATCTCCTTCAACCGTGGGCAGCGGGACGAGACGACGCCTCCGAGTTCGCGGCCGTCAACACAGGCGTCCCTAATCTTCAGTAGTGTCAGTGCCATGAACGCGGCGGAAGGAGGCGGCGGAAACCGCAAAGTGCAGCCCAACATGAGGTAGTCGATTCCGATAGCCGTGACCCTCTCACACGGCGGGACCACGACGTCCTGCTGATCCGCGTCGTTGGAGCGCACGGACGGGAGCCGGAGCACGAGCTCCCCGGCGAGGCGCGGCGCGGCGAACCGTAGCCGACGACGAGACGCGTTCCGCGGCGAGTGATTCGACATGAGAGGCAGCCTGATATCGAGGCGGCGGATGACGGCCGACGACGACGCGGCGCACGCGGCCAGGGCGGCGTCGACGCGGTCCTGCGCCTTGGGCGGGAAACCATGGCTCGGTGATCTACTGGAAGGAGAGCTGGGGGAGGCGGGTCCAGACGCGGCGCCATCGTCGGGAGAGGACGCTGTTGCGCGCGGCTTCGGAGGTGCACGGGAGGTGGACCAGGATGTCGGAGGAGGTGGTCGGGGAGGGCGCTGATGCGGTCCACGGCGCCGCCTCCGCCGCGGTTGCCCTCGGCCTGCCGCCGCGGTTGCGCCTCGGCCTCATTGCAGGGACGGCCGACGGCTTCGACGTAGTATATACTTTGGTTAGATGCTTCTCCTGTCTAGGGTTCGTGCTGCGTCGCCGGGCACGTGCTTCTACATCTGGTGGTGCCTGGGCCCTATGGCGTATGGGCTGGGTGGAATCCTTTATTATGGAACTTTTAAAGTTTGATGACAGAAAATGCCACCTTCAATGACGAATTTGGTCATCAAAAATCAAACGATCTGCACTAGCATCAAAAAAAAAAGAAAAAGAAAAAAAAACAAAACAACTCTGGTTATAGCTCATGAAAAATTGTAAGCAAAGATTGCAGTCAAGGTATACAAAAGACCCTCATGTACGTAATATATGTTGGTCCTGAACTCGCTCCATTTTCACAACATGGGCTCCAAGCTTGATCGAGCCTTTTGGCCAAACTCCGGCTTTATAATGATTTCAACTTGTTACTCGGAGGACATATGCTATTTATCTTCTGACCTACATACTCCTCTGCCTAGCTTCAGATACGGTTACCACAACTTTATTGTGAATGTCACATTACACCCACATAGTATCCTAACAAAATCTAATTTATGATCTGCATTTCCGTAACCAGTTATTTCCACCTCTTGGAGTAAATCCAGCTCAATGTTATTTTTCTCAAACTGTCCAGACAACTGATCTCTGCATCTTGCATGGCATATTATCCTGAGAAATATTAAATGCAACTCAGCGCAAGAATATGCCAGTTAAAAGGTTGGAGCTCACACCTTCTAACTGGTAATAAAATGTTTTAGCTGCACAAGCTTCATCAATCATGCATAACCGACACATATATTGACCACGTATAGTGTTGTCTTATAGAAGTGACGTACAAATTTTAATATAAATATACTCCTTGTGTTTTACATATAAGACATTTTGGACAGCAAATCTAGTTCAATTCTGACCAAATTAGCTGTCACAACATCATATACATTTAAGAGAGAAGGAGGTAGTACATATGTAAGAATCAAAATGAAGGTGTGGTCTCATCAACAAATAAAACTAAATACCGATTCTGTATCATTTTTTGGTGCTACCAACTTTTTTAGAACATCTATAGATATGAGTAGAAGAACATGTGGAGTCTAATTCAGTGCTCATACCTGAAAAGTCTTCAAAATCACGACTAGCTTTCTTACACTGGAACATTTTCTGAGAATTTGGACAACGATTGGTTTCAAAGTGTGGCATGTTCCAAAGAATTCTACCACCAAGACCTACAATGGCAAGTTTGTTTATAACTTCCAGAAATCTCCCAAATTCTTGTGTTGCCTGCAAAAGTTAATCACAACACAAGGAAATTAAAAGACACCATGCATATCCACCAATGGCATCAAAAGGTGCTAAAAAAGACAACAACCAGCAGTTCTAGGGGAAACAGATACAGGTATTCACTAATGGCATCAAAAGGTGCCAGAAACGACAACAACCAATTGCAGTTCTAGGCGTGTGTAGGTGGGCTAGGCTGACCTGTGGAACGTTGACACTGAGTTGCAATACATCTACAGTGTCAAACCGCTTCATCAAGGCCACGGCGCCAATCTTTGAGTTGATCGCCAGTCGCCGGAGATGGCTTCCAGCCTTTGTGAAACGTTTGTCGGCTTGGCTCGTAAGCATAAGAATACCAGATCACCTCCGAAAGCTTCGGGGCGGCGATATAAGCATCATACAGTTGATCGGTGGTGAATATTTGGAGCTCTGGGGCGTCAACGTGGAGGTCGACACGCGACGCCGTGGTGAATTCTAGCCGCTCCAGCGACTTGCAGCTTATAGAGAAGACTCGATCAGCTCCAATGGTCTGGAGAGAAAACCCAACGCAAGTAGAGCTCCTTCAAGAGTGGACACCGAGAGGATACCACGTTTTCCAGTTCGCAGCCATTCACGCTGGACTCTGCTATTCTCAACCTGACCAGCGCCGAGAAGTTCTCACTTTTCGGCAAGGACACAGTGGTGATGGGCAGCCGGAACTCGAGCATGTGCCCTGCAGGCGTAGGTCCACAGCCGTAATCCTCTCGCATGGCGAAAGCACAAGCTTTTCCTCACCCGAGAGGATGTGCCCCAGCCAGAGCCGGAGCTCGCCCGCGAGCCGCTGCGACGCGAAGCGCAGCCACCGAGCGACGCGGTTCGCCGGATACAGCGCAAGCGATGGCGCGAGCGGTCGTACGGCATGGCGATCTCGAGCCGGCTGAGGCAACCGCGGAGCACGTGGCGAGGGCGGCGTCGACGTGGTCGAGCACCAGGGCCGCGTCGTAGTGTGGGGGCGCCGTAGGTGAGGAAGAGCTCCGGGACGTGCACCCAGGACGAGGCGCCAGCGGCGGGAGAGGACGCTGGTGCGCGCGGCTTGGGCGGTGCTCCGGAGGCGGGGCCAGGACTCGGAGGAGGAGGTCGTCGGGGGAGGTCGCTGAGGCGGTCGTACATGGTCGCGGCGGTCGAGGTTGCGGCTCCTCGGCGGAGGAGGTGGTCTCAACTCGTTGCTCCGTTGGCTGCGAGATCGGCGTGCCCGGGTTAGCCTAGCTAGATATTCCACTTCGTGCGGGGTGCGGACGAAGTACGTATTGCCGTGTTGCACGAGGACACCGATCGATCGAGCTAGATCATGGCACGCTCGATTGGGCTTTTAGCAGAAGATGCGCCTGGCGACTTCAATAATTTCAATCCTACGAATTTCCTTACCACACGCGCCCGCGCGTTGGCGTCCGCGCGCGTCAACGCGTCGCGCTGGGCGGGGAAGCAGGCGGAGCCCCGCGAGAGCGAGAAAAGCAGGCGGGGTGCAGGTGCTGCAGGAGCCGATGCATGCTTACGGGGGGCCACGTTTGAATGTTGCATTCGCGTGGGTAGGAAGAACTGGTGCTGCCAGCAAGTGAGGTTAGGGCCCATGCTTTTTTTTTTAAAAAAAAGCTAGGTTTATTCCAGAATAAAAGTTTAAAAAATTGAGCTTGTATCTCTTAAGTTATTACAAATATTTAAAAATATTCAACATATGTTTGCTCAAAATTTGTTTTGTAAGTTTGTAACTCATAAGTCCGTACATAAGTTGTTTCGTAAGTTTGTATCATAAGTTCGTACAGAAAGTTGTTTCGTAAGTTGGTATCTCATAAGTCCATACAGAAGTTGTTTCGTAAGTTTGTATCTCAAAAGTTCGTACAGAAGTTGGTTCGTAAGTTTGTATCTCATAAGTCTGTACAGAAGTTGTTTCGTAAGTTTGTATCTCATAAGTTCGTACAGAAGTTGTTTCGTAAGTTTGTATCTCAAAAGTTCGTACAGAAGTTTGTTTCGTAATTTGTATCTCACAAGTCCGTACAGAAATTGATTCGTAAGTTTGTATCTCATAAGTCCGTGCAGAAGTTGGTTAGTAAGTTTGTATTCATAAATTTGTATATCATAAGTTTATAAAGAAGTTGACTCATAACTTTGTATCATAGAAGTAGTTTAAAACTAAATTTAAATATAAGTTGTAAAAAAGGAAAATTAAATGGAAACAAAAGACCTGGCGTCCGGCCTTACCACATGCATGCGTCTGGGCCTGAACGACATCAACCATGCCTCGCTAGTAGTAGCTACGCTGCCGCTGATGGCTTGCTGCTCCGCTGCGCACGTGGGGCCCGACCACAGTAGCTGTCGGCTCTCCCTGTCCGAAAGAGTGCGCGCAAACGGCCTCGGACGCGCGCGCGGTTTTAGCTGTGCCCTCAATCCTAGAGGTTGCTGCTGGTTCTGTCTTTCTTCAGGGCTCATGGTTCTTTTGAGCCTCTTGTCAGAACTCGCTGGTTCGCCCACGGCCCACTTGTATACAGGTCATAAGCGGTCAAAATTTCTATGAGAGCTAGCCAAGCGGTCAAACTTTATAATCTAAAAGTTCATACTAATATCAAATGGTACAACAATTATTTTGACAGTTCATTAGCCTAAATGTATTGCTCTCACAAAAGAAAAAAAAAAAAAGGATGAAAAAAAACCATCAGTACTCGAAGAGATTATGAAAACCTTAAATTTCAAACTATGTGGACTTAACAATAACCTCAACTTTGTCATTCGGAAGGATAATACAGTGGCCGATCTCCTTTCGAATGTACCCGATCTGTCTAATATCTTCAAAAAAAGTGATGGTCATCCTCTTCTGGGATGTCACGTTACCGTTGCATATCAGCCTCACAAGTTCAACTTTGCAATCTGCTCTTCCATGACCCTTTACCTCTATTTCTTCAAGTGCATTCAACTCAATTTTGTCCATCTTATCTGGCCATTTGCATGAGCATCCCCGCGACATGCAATGATTGTCACTCTGAAAGTATATATGTTGAGAATAAGTTAGCAGAATATGTTGATTGTTGGAGCTTGATGTTAGTATTTGAATTGAAGACATTGGCTTAGTGTGAATCTTACATATCACTCCCTGATTCCTAGATAAAGTCAAGCTTCCAGCCATTAGATAGAATCGAACATGTGCTAGTGCACTACGAGACTGCTACTAATTCCCGACAGTCCCCATGAGTGGCCTACAGGTTTAGTTGTCTTAGTCAGTTCATTTAAGTGGCTGACAGTATGCCAATACAAATTTTTGTATTTTCCTACATTTTAAGCAATTTGCCTACAACATAATTCCCCACAAAAACTCATTGCTTCCAGTTTGTTGATTCATAACAAAATATACTAGCTGCTGTTGGCCACTTTCAAAAAACTGTAGGGAAATGGTACAATTCTTGTAGTGGTGACTTCATTACACTGCATACTCCTAAGTATTTAAATATACAACAGTGCTGACTTTTAATTCGATGTGCAACTTTTACAATATTTCCTATTGAAATGGAATGATTATATAATTATAACTGAAAGTGTGATATTACAACAATTACTTTTCAGGACTAATATACATACATGTTTTTTTTGTTTCCAAAGTAACTTAAATCTATTGCTAGAAAGTTAAACCTTAAAATGTTTGACTGAATCTTGATCAAAGCATCACATATTTCAACATGGATCTACAATTTTTCAGCCTTTCAGAAAAAGAACTTTGTGAGAGAAAAAAAACATTGTTTGATAATGTAGTCCCCCTCGCACTGTAATGCACCACAGTGGGACATACTTGGCTGAAATAAATAGAATGTTGAGAGTGATTGAGTTTGCTATCTATTTATATTTTTGGTGAGAGAAAGAATGCATATGGGTTGCTAAACTAAGCTATTTATTTGTTCATAATGTGCGCGTTTGGGTGTGGCTGCCAGGCTCATTGTGCTTATATCATTTTGGGGAGCATGGTGGCGATGTCTTAATTTTGTGAGAACTAGGATGACAACAATAGATGTAATTTTTGGAAATAGGACCCCAAACATCTCTTACTATCCAACGTGGTCGCGTTCGCGGGATGTGGATATGTCCACGTCGACCGGTTAGCGTGTGCCGTTCGATCGACCAATCTGGTGATATAGACCGTCAGATGCAGATCGAAACGGGTCTTGCCCGGCTACCCGAACTCTCGCGAGCTCTCGCGGACGCTCTCTTCCACCGCGTCTCCCGCAACAGATTCCTCGAGCGCCGCCGCGGGTCGGCGGGCACCGCCGTCGCCCCCACCCTCCCTCCCTCCTCTACCTAGCACGACACTGACCTTCCCCACTGGCGTTGACGCCACAACGCTCCCCTTCCTGTGCCGTCTCTCAGCCGCAGCCCACCTCCGCCAAAATTCCAAACGAAGGTCCAAGTCGCAATCGGCCGGCGATGATGGCGACCAGTCTCCACAGAGATAAAAAGAGAACACACGGCATGAAAAAGCACGGGGAAGATTCAAAGGGAAGGCTACCCGTGCGCCACGGCCTCTTTCGGTCTTTCCGTGTACTTCCATGTCTGAATGACGAGGCACTGCTTCCTCGCTGCGAGGTGCTCGACGAAATTCCACTACTGGGGATGCCATCCGGTTGGAGAGGCGTCAAGAAACAACCTCGTCGATTCGCAGTGCAAAGGTGCCGACGTCCCCTCAAGCAACTGCTCGCGGCCCATTGCCGTGGGTGAAGACTGAAGAGGGGGCCTAATGCACTGCCCCGGTCCTTGATGTGCAACACTGACGCCAGGATGGAGGCAGGATGGTGGCAACGGGGGTTGGCTACGGCTTATGCAAAGCAGGACAAAAAGAGAAGGGATCCCAAAAGAGAAAAGGCAAGGCAACTGAGCATACATCTCTGAAACTCTTCAAATTTGCCTTGCATGGAGATTGGAGAAGCAAGCCAGAGACTATGGCAATCATCACCACATGGCAAGGAGCTCTCTCTGAACCTCATAAGTTCGTTCCACCACTTGTTGACATATGTGCTGCGTGCCAATTGTTGGGACATTACCTGTACAAAGGTTAGATTACCGATAATTGTTTGGATGCACTTTATTAGATTCCCTTTTGCAAAGTTTATTGATTTCAGCAATCAATAATTGATAATTGCTAGTAAGCTTGGTTGGAATTACAGGGGCAGTACCCACAAGTTTGTTATAACTGACCAGTCTATGGTTCCCATATCAGTCTTTGGAAATTTTGTGAATGCTCATAGTTGTTAAACTCGGCATTTCCATTTAGCATATTTCATATGGTTTAAAAATCCTGTGAAAATCGTACGTATAGAAAAGATGAAATGAATACAGTTTAGTTCAAAATTCAGTGTCACCTCATCCAATTTAATGAGTTTTTTTTTAACACACAAGGAATAATATTGACAAGGGAGGTAACTATGCATCAATGGCTTAGTCTTTCTGTATTACCATACTATATTGAAAGATACACCTAATTCTGAAACAATTAGGCTCACTTTCTCTTACTGCCTGACAGTTCGTCTCACTTTCTGCAATTTTACGCCCAGCAACTTAGAGCTTTATGAAATGGCTTGAATAAGCAAGCTATGAATGCCCGAATTGACAAGTTTTCTCTCTATTTTATTGCATATCGATGTCTCAACTTAAATAATTGTTAGTACTTTGTCTGCTGCTAAGCCGTGTGTTCTTCGGAAATGCTAGCTTCTTTCGATTATCCAGAAAGAGGAGCATCTATTGGACGTGCGATTGCAACAAAATACATATGTACAGGATTGAACTGTTCACTCACATTGTAAATCCCTATGAGCCTATATCTGATTAGTTATTATATGCATTGTTTATAATTTCGTGAAGATATTCAAAGATCCTTTCGTATATAGGTTGTCCTGGTTTAATCAAATGAATTATTATGACATATTTCTGCTCCATAAATTTGATAGTTTTGCATACCAAAGAATCTGTTTGAGATCGTTTAGAAATGTACATGCTCCTTTAAGTTCAGATTTATTTCAAGTGTGTGTATGCCATGTGAATTAATTATAAAATTGATACTACATAACACTACAGTTAGTATTTAGTTGGGAAATGGCGGTTAACAATTTGAGAGATATGTGAAAATGTTGCCTGTAACCCTTTATCTAATTTCCCCATGATCATCTTGTTAATTGTTTAAACAATGTTAACTTTCAAGTTCATTTGTCCCATATGTGGCCACATAATGTTCCTGTATCTTAGTCCATTTTCATATCTCAGAAACAAACACAATGAGAGCAAGCAGGTAATTTCTTCATGTGCTAAGTCCACACTGCCAAACTTTAACCATATCAATTGAAATCCATTCAATAACTTACTCTGCCTGAACTGAAATCAGCAAGTTCAACAACATTGGCAGAGTGATTTCAATAACGCTCAAACATGAATCATAAGTAAAAACAGTGATTCCTCCTTTGATACTAAACCATAATGCTTTCTAATAGCCTTCAGAGTACTCAGATCAAGAGAGTTTTAAACCATTTTTACTTTTCAAGGATATCTAATTCTCAAAGCCATGGGTCAATATATGCCATCTGTAATGCAGAGAAAAGGCTACAATGTTCGATTTCCAGCAATCAAAACTAAGGAACTTATGCCTTTGGAGGCTTTGGAGCCCAGTAAAACCATTGGCGAAGCCAGCCTGCAGATTCGTCGATGTTAGCTTCGTTGCTACCGGTGTCATTAACCTTTTAAATAGTGTTTTGATACTATTTTACTCTAGGTTTTCGGAAATCCATAGGTGTCAGCTGACACCGATGGAGAGCTGTAGCTCGGCCCCTGCATATTCTATAAATTCTTCTTGGCCTTGGCCTGCTCCCAGTGATAATCTATAGCTTTAAAAGTTGATATTGGATATTAATTAATTTTCTTCTACACATTAAGGCATCATTGTACAGCACCTTTGCCCCATCCCTTAACTTTGTTGTGAATTCAGATAGGTATAATTGTATTTTTTGGATTGCCCCATTTTGTATTATTTGTTCTTTGTGCTGCTTAATAGTTCATTCATTGTCTTTATCACGGTTCATGGCAATGTGTAGGCTATAGCTACTTTCTGTTTGGCCAACCACACAAATTAAAATTAAATCATGGATTGATTCTAAAAATATCTATGAGAATATGCGGTAAAAGAAACACAAGCTTATATATAAAAGTGCAATGTTATGTGAAACGTTAAGAGTTTAATGACATGGATCTGACGTCAATTTTCTAATACACTAATTGATATATGTCTTATTCTTCTTAACAAGGTTGAGGTCATAGGAGAAAAAATGTTGAGGTCAAAGTTTTTATCTAACCATAAAATTTTACTAAATTGATGAACAAGCATTTATCATATGTAAAGAAGGCGTGCGCCAAATGGCGCACCATTTTTCTAGTTGTAACTCCATTGGTTCATTGTAAGTACTTGTGCTTTCAATGTACTTGTTAAATGAGGGACCAACTCCTAGCTAGTGCATAATTTCCTGGTTTGTAGAGTGAATGCGAATAAAATAGAATGCAATTACCTGAATAAAGCCTGAATAATCCACCACAAGCTTCTTACACCAGTGCATTTTCTTAGAAGATATAGCATTGTTGGCCTAAAAGCATGTCCATGTACGTAGAGTCTTATCTTCAAAACATCGCATCGGGCAAGTTGATTTATGTCCTCTAGAAATATGTTGTATTCTTCTCTTCCCTGCAAAATGTATGCACAATTTATTTGTCAACACTAGAGATTTTGATTTTTCATGCATTACTTTTGCTGTAGAGTGGTAGCTTAATGTATGATTGCCACACCTTTTGAACATTAAAAAGAAGGTTCAAACATGTCCACGGTGTTAAATTGCTGCATCATAGCTCCTGTATGTTAGGGTTAGTCATGATCGTCAACTGCCGGAGATGATGTGCGGCCTCTGTTATAAAGTGCGGCTCGGGTCGTAGGAATCGATGCACCAGTCCACCTCGGAGAGCAACGTGGGCAGCGATGCAAGCATCACAAGTGATGGACGCATATAGAGTCAGCAACTTGGGGGGGGTGGTAGCTTTGAGCTTGCCTTCCAATCGTTTGTCGGTTTTGATCTTGAGCTTCTCGAGGGAGTCGGAGCGTATCGACAGGTCCCCGTCCACGGTGATGTATTCAAGGGCAAGTTCCTTCAGATTCGGGCAGCGATCGGACAAGACGACGTCGAGTTCCTGGCCGTCCACGTGTGCCCGAGTTATGATCATGGTGGCCAGAGCCGTGAACGTGCCGTCGCCAGCTGGAGACAACTTGAACAGCAGCCTAATTCGTTAGCAGAGGTCAGCCTGATGGAGGTAAACCTCTCGCATAGAGGAAGCTCGATCTCAGGAGTCTTCAGGGCCAGCCAGCTGATGACCAGGCTGAGCCAGAGCTTGCCCGTGAGGCGCTGCGACGCGAAGCGCAGGCACGGAACGACGCGATCTGCGGTGACACCATGCTTTGATCTCGAGGAGGTTGAAGGTGACCTCGGCGGCGGCACGCGACGCAGCGCGGCGGCGTCCACGCGGTCGAGCTCCCGCGCGGGGGTCGCCATGCTGCCGCGCTCCCAGAGCAAGGAGAGCGCCGGGAGGTGTGTCCAGACACGGCGCCATCTGCGGGAGAGGATGCTGGTGCGGCGCGGCGTCGGCGGTGGAGCGGAGGCGGGCGAGGATGGCGAGGAGTAGCTCGTCGGGGAGGTCGCTGATGTGGTCTCTCCCGGGCGGACGCGGGTGTCTCTCGCGGCGGCGGCCACGGGCCATCGCGATGTTGCCGCCCGCTATGTTGGTTGGTTCGCGATGATTGGTGTCTGCAAAATATGGGCTTGCTCGCGAAAAGGAAGAAAAACTATATATGGGCTTTGGGCTTGCTGAGACGACATGCATTGCACACATTTTTGTCAGATTTCTCATATTATTATTCAAAAGACTTCAAAAAGAATTTAAAAACAGAATATGTATTAATATTTCAACCTATGTATCGATTGATACATATAGCTCTCCATTATTACAAGCACCAAGGTTCTAAGGTTGACACCAGAAATAAAGAAACGAAAGTCTATTAATAAAACACCAGCCATTTGATGCAAAGATTTCTATTACGAAGGTTTCAAGCACACCTATCCTCCAATTTACTTTTGGTCTTTCTTCTCGCTTTGTAACAGTGTCCAAAATCGGATCTGATGCGTTCCTCTAAACACCACCTATAAGAGAAAACTCATGCCTTGTGAAAAACCTCATCTTTGCACCACTTGCCAAATAATTTAGCCCATTAAACATAGGGCTTACATTTATAGGAGGTATATATATTAAACGAAACTTGTACCCACTTGCCAAATAATTTAGCATTCGGGCAAATCTTGACTCCTTCGACAAGATACCACATAAAGATTTTAGCATTTGTTTAGATTACAAAAAACAGCATTTTATTTTCTTTCCATTGTCTTTTTGCCAAATTGTCCTTCATTAAGGTGACTCCTACAAGATACCACATAAAGATTTAATCTTAAGAGGTATCTTGGGTTTCCAAATGATAGGGTTATGTGGTACAACATTAGTACAGACAACACTCTATACACAGAGCGAATTGTGAATTGTTCTTTGCTGACTTAATGATCAAATAAAAACATCTCTTCTATTAGATACTTGAAATAAGTCAATTATTTTACTACCGTCAAATATCTATGTAGTTTACTTAACCCTCTAGACTAATTTTTAGTCTGATTTACCCTCCCAGACCATCTAGATTGGTTCGAGGTTTCATAAAAATACACTTTAACTGTATTATATAACAAAAAATATGAAACGTGAGAGAGTAAGTTGTAGATAACCATCTTGATGTGAAGGACCTTGATGGGAAGCCAAAATGGTCAAATTATACATTCACTAAATTATCTTCAGTATGCGCATGAACAGATATTGGATGCAAGGACGGTAGACAATGCAGAAATTGATTTGAGTCCATTCGACATCATTGAGCATCATCATGGTTGTCGGTTGCCGAGGTTGCCATCTACTTGGTTCGTAAGGCTGGATTTCATGATGGCGAGCTCTAAGAAGGTGCATCATTCCGATAAATTGGACTATTCCATGTCTAGGATTACTGGCATTTGATATTGACATCGGTAACACATGGCGGCAGAGTATTGGAGTAGATCACGATGAATCAGAGGTGGAAGAATGTGTGGTCGCCTTTGATGGTGAGAAGCAGCAAAAGAATATTTAGGAGAGTAGACATCCGTCTGATCATTCGCAGTTGTATTCATATCATGTACTAGGAACATTTGCTTACTAGTACAATGTTTGAATCACTTAAATCCGTAGCCCTCTCATATTTATGAGGAAGACCAGTTACAAGACTCCAGCTCCGACTCTATCTGTAACATTAATTACACTTTGAAGGGTGGGATGCTCGGATATAAAGAGAACTTTTAGCAGGTGAGAATGAAATAAAGATGTTGTGTTATATTGTTATGCTGTTAGGATGGAGTTCAAACAGATTAGGTCAGTACAGTCTTAATTTACATGAAGATCTTGTAAAAGGCACTATTATCCAGACTATGACATTAACTTTTAGAACCATTCCAAGCTTAGTACTAGGCAAGAAATTCTGGATAAACAGATATCACCTAAACATGGGCAGCTGGGCAGTTGACCTTAGAAGGCTTAGATCATATCCAAACAGCTTGGAATTTTTCTTTGCTCAAAATACACAGAATGCCAATTACTTGGCCAAGTTCTGTATGGGACTAACATTTATTAGCTATATGCATGGCTAAGATGAATTAAAGCAACCGACAACAAGCCACTAGGAGTCTGGCTAAGTATTCCTTTGCCG
Source organism: Eragrostis nindensis (assembly GCA_012490785.1). Classification (NCBI taxonomy): domain Eukaryota; kingdom Viridiplantae; phylum Streptophyta; class Magnoliopsida; order Poales; family Poaceae; genus Eragrostis; species Eragrostis nindensis. The sequence goes on along the minus strand of JAAXCT010003779.1, from coordinate 6,896 downwards.
AGTGTAACACTCGGCACACTCTTGCCGAGAGCTTTTTGGCTTTGCCGAGCGCCCCTGGCGCTCGGCAAATGAGCGGTTTCCCGTAGTGCGTTGCCCTCCATCATCTCATACCAGATGCCCGGATATGCTTGGAATAAATAACTTGTTCGAAATTCATCAACAAAAGCGCAGTTCGTCCAGGATTCCACTCTACTTCTGGCTTTCCAAACAGGCCATCAGCATTGTACCTGAGGAAGCAGGCCCGCGAATCTTGTCTTGTAGGATATCCTTATACTTTCTGAGACCACGGTTTGATAATCTGAAGATGACCTGTTGAGCAATGGTGAATTGCATCTAAGCAGCTGTCTCACACATTCTAGTTGCTGGTCTTTTCCCCAAAAGCCATATATTTCTATCTCTTCAAGTGAATCGAGCGTGAAGTTGTGGTCTCTACTACTCTCTGGCCAGAAAAATACCAACAATCTAATACACATTCACAACTGACCTGAAAATTAGTCAAGTATGTTAGGTAAGAAAATGTTGTAATGGTGCTAACTGATCATTTTTTTAGTTTCTCTTGTAACCTAATCGAGTGTAACAAAAGCTTACCAAGAACAAGCTAGTGCTGGTAGTAAACAATTGATGATCCAAGGTAGTAACATTCAATATCTTAATTGTCCATAAAAGAGCCTTAAAGAATTCAGGAATTTACCATGTTGCCAAAGTAATCGTAAACTTCCTTAGACCAGTGCATCTTCTGAGGAGTGTAACATGATTGGAATCAAGCCATGGAGAATGGACGTGGACCGAAGCACCAAGGTCTCACAATAAAGCTTGCTCATGTCCCGCAAGAAAGGCATGTATTCATTTCTTGGCTGCGAATAAAACACGCAAGCATGTAAGAGAAAAAATTAAAATCACAAAAATATAGCTTTGTGTGGGAAACTAACATAGAAATGCACCCAGGGATGCACGATCAGCTCGCGAATGGTATCGAACCATTGCATGATCTCAGGCATTAATGGGAATAGCAATTTGGTTTCTAGCCGGTGGAAATGCCGCCTGCTCGGGAAGTTTCGTACCGAGGCATGTCACTAATGTGCTTAATCTCGGCAAGGTTTGGTGCGGCAATGTAAGCTTCGGCAGCCATGGACGCACAGAGCTTCTCGAGTATCGGGGCAAGGACCACTAGGCGGCGGGTGTCATTGACGTGGAACTCCAGCCGCTTGAGCGAGCTGGAGCGGATGGTGACATCAGAGGAATCACCGGCGGCGAGCCTGGTCGTGAGTTTGAGCTCCTCCAGACACGGGCACTGCGAGGAGGAACGAGGTCTCCCAGTTCACGGCCGTCCATCCTGCCATGGTTGATCCATAGGAACGTCAGCGCCTTGAAAGCGCCACAGTCAGCAGACGGCGGCAGTGGACGAAGCTTGAAGTTCCCCCTGAGACGGATGCTAATGCGCCTCGCTGCGGAACAGACGGGGAGTTCAAGGTCCTGCTCCTCTGTCCGGGCCTCGTTTATCCTCATCGGCATCCAGAGGAAGAGCTCGCCGGTTACACGCTGCGAGGCGACGAGGAAGGCCACGGAGCGGCGTGGGCGGCCGTCAGGCCTCCCCGATCTAGGTTGTGGTCGTTGGCTCTGATGATGAGGCGGCGGAGGGTGGGGGCGGAGTAGGCGGCGAGGGCGTTGTCGATGGCGGTCGCGCACGAGCCCGGCAACTTGGGTCTAAAGTAACGGAGCTCAAGCTCGGGGATGTGCGCCCAGACGTGGCGCCAGCGGCGGGAGAGGATGGCGGTGCGCCCGGCGACCCAGCTTGGGAGGAGGATGAGGATGTCGTGGAGGAGATCATCGGGGAGGTCGCTGATGCGGTCCGCTCCAGATGCGTTTCCACCTTGGTGGCGGCTGCTACCGTCGGTCTCCATTGGGAATTGGGGATAAACTCCGGCTGCGGCGGTGGCCCGGGGTTTAGGGACGGGGTTAGTTCGGTGTGAGTTGTAGAACAGAAGTCAAGACGTGGCACCCTGGACGTTGGGATTGGGTTCCATCTCAGACACTCTCGCGGTTCAGAACTGAGAATAGTTGCCGAATAAAGTCGGTGCCATCTAAACCATTGTAGGCAGGTGAGATTTTTATATTCTCTAAGTTTGCATACGAATTTTTTGACAACTTCTTCCGGACAATGCATTGTCTTAGTTGTTTTTAAGCCGTCTAAAAATGACTTGGATGTGCCTTCCGGACAAATATCGTCTGGATTTTTTTTTTTGTATACGCAACATGCCAATTCTGGATGGCATGTTAGACAACGAGCAGTGCTACACCTACAAACAACTTTTACTTATAATCTACGCATTGACGACGTGACAAAACATGATTGGTTGAATAATTGTGAATTGGCATAATTCAAAGAGACACTAGCTATAAACTCACCGACACTTGATTATGTAAGAGTTTTGTACAAACGTTACGTAGAGGTAGCATTACTCGTTAGACAACGGTACATCACTCCGTCATGCACTATGCTACGGCGACCCCGCCGGTGGTCAAGAGGAGCGGCAATACGTTGTCCTTTTAGTTAGGATTTAGCTTTCAAATAAGTTTTCCCATGCCGATATTTGTGATTTTTGGTTGTGTCTTTCTCCATGTAAGATTCATTGTTAAATGCAGGTGGATCTGGTACCGTTATGCCATCAGGTGGATCGGGTTTGTCGATGATTTTTCCGATGAGGTGACATGGATGTTAGTTGTCATCCACCTTTTTGCGAAAGTGTGAAGTTCGTGTATCCTCTTCGGTGGATTTTGTGTTGGAGGCATTGGGGGTGCAGATGTAATGGGCAAACATTTTTTTCAGGATAGTTTCTATCGGATCTCTCGATTGGGACTATGCCATAATTGTTCCACTTTTTCTAGTGGCATAGAGATAGTCGATTCTTTCAAATCGAAGTTGTTATTTGTGGCAAATTCATCTTAACGGAGTTCCAGGATGGTGGATGTTGCAGCCTTTTCAAATGTTTGAAATCTCTCATCAGTGGAGAGAAGAAGAACCAATCTGGTGCAAGATTAAATCACTAATTCATCAGGTGTGTCGACCTCCTTCCTCTGTCGAGTGCAATCTTAGTTACCATCATCTGTCACAAAATAATCTAGCTAATAGTTCAAAGTTCAAACTACTGGGAAGAATATAAATGAGAACTACTGAACGTCGACAAGATACAATCAACAACTGCAGACAGGAAATAAACGTAGCAGCAGCACCCAGGTTACAGTGTCTACATTGATTTGTAGTGTGATTTCAGTGAAGAAGCAGAGTAAAACTTGTTATTATATGACATGATTAGTGTTAACATTTTATTCAGTGCGCGTAACTCATCTCATATTCAAGCGAACTAGCAAAAGTCATGAGCTCTACAGGTAAGTGTTCCTTGCGTTTTATACTAATCTGTATCACTACAACGGAATAGGCTTCCCCCAACTCTTCTCCCGTGGAAACAACACAGCACTCAAACCTGTCACTCAGAAAACACATCTCACTGATCTTCTCGCACATATCCTCCCTAATGAAAGGGCAGTTGCATGACATGTTGATGACAACCTTTTTAAGCACAGGTGTCCTGCATCCGAGAAGCAGTTCACAAATTCAGCTTGTTCATCTGACCACGCTTCAGCTGTTACTAGATTGACCTCCACCTCGTCAAGTGAATCCAGATGGATATCGTCAGTTCTGTGGCTCTTTAAAGAAGCGCAAGGGCAGTTCAATAATCTGCATAGACCATTAACCTGAAAAAAATATATACGCAGGATCATGAATACTAAACCATTGTCGTATATCCACCAAATATGTTAAGTGTGACAGAATGATAGAGAATCTTCAATAAAGGAAACAAGACGTTACCATGAATTCAAGGTAGACCACGAGCTTCTTTATTCCAGTGGATCTCCTTAGAAGATGCAATACAATTGGTATGGAACCATGAGAAGTATTGGTTGATTGCACCACCAAGGCCTCACAACTAGGAAGCATGTCTACATCTTCCACGAAGCTCGTGTACCCTTTTGCTCCCTGCCAAAACCACACGCACTAAAGTGTGAAACAACAACATAACAGTAGTTTGGGGAAGAAAGCTAAGCTATTACGTCATAAGTTTTATGAATCATGACCTTCTGCAGCACATCGTTTTCAGAAAATTAAGGAACATTTCACTGGAACTACTGCAACTTTCAAAGGATGCGCATTGTGGAACTACTGCAACATTTCACTGGAAACTACTACTGCAACATTTCACTGGAAAACTACTGCAACTACTGCACATCGTTTATGTCAGAGCTTCACTCTTGGCAAAGTGAAAACATAGATCATTCTGCTAATTCAGGCAATCCAGCTTGAATCTGCGAAGATAATTGTTCAGAAGCAACAGTCTTTGGATGCGCCAAGGAAGGCATTTTGATGATACAAGAGGCTGTAGGAAAATTTGATGCAAGTTTCAGACCTATCCCTACCAGGGCTTGGTTTTGCATCTAGAAGTTAATATCTGAAATTTCCAATCCACTGAAGGCAACAAGCGATTTTGCCTGTTTTCTCATTGACAGTTTCCTAATCTGAACGTTTACCAATCTTGTTGAAACATTTCCCCGAGAATTAGTTTAAAATTGCTATATGAAAAAAATTTCAATCCACGTTTAAGCCTTCCCCCACACAAACATTGATGAAATAAAATTTAACGACGCGTGAGCAATCAATATGTTAAAGATTGGAGGGGTCACATGGGGAATTGGGGAATTGAGTTTCTTCTTAATAATGAAGCACAGCTCTCTGCGTTTCGATAAAAAAAACATGAGGAATGAGACATCTACGAGGAGTCATCAAGGTATCAAACTGTCTCATAAGTGTCTGAATCATGACCTTCAGCACCATATCGTATTCAGAAAATTAAGGAACATCTCACTGGAACTACTGCAGTATTTATGTCAGAGCTTCACTCTTAGCTACGTGAAAAAGAGATTCTGCTAATTTCAGGCAATCCAACTTGAATCTATGAAGATAATTTTTTCTTCGGAAGCAATAGCCTCTGAATGCACCAGGGGCTGGTAAAAAACTAGATTTCAGAACTATTCACAACAGAGCTTAGATTTTGCATCTAGGAAGTTCATATCTGCAGTTTCCTATTCTAATTAAACCAACAAATAATTTTGCCCTTTCTCACATTGAGACTGTCCTAATCTGAAGTTTTGCAATCTTATTGAACATTTCCAAGAATTTTCAATGCATGTTAAGCCTTGCTCACGCAAACATTTGCGGGAAAGAAAATTTAGAGAGTCTGAACGATGAATTTAATGATTTGAAAGACTCACATGGGGAATTGAGACATCTACGATGAGCTCATCAAGGGTATCGAACCGTCTCATCAATGCTGCCGTCGAAGAACTCAAGGTCACCACCAGCCGCCGGAGATGGCGCCCAGCCTCGGCAAACTTGTGGCAGGACGCGTCGAAGGTGTCATCCTCCCAAACAATCTCCCCCAACTCAGGAGCAGCGACGAAATCCTCGGCGGCGCAGGACATGGACAAACCACTCGAGCCTTGTGGCGGCAACCTCCAGCCGCCTGGTGTCGTCGACGTGGAAGTCGAGGCGCTTGAGCGAATCCGAGCGGATGCAGACGTCGGACCGTCGAGCAACGGGGGCAGACGAACGGCGAGCCCCTCCAATCGCGGACAGCCAGAGAACACGAATTCCTCCAGCTCGCGGCCGTCCATGCGGGCATGGCGTATGTCCGCGTACGTCAGCGCCGCGAACGCGCCGGCCGCCGGGAGCCGGAGCCTGAAGCGGTCCCCGAGCCACATTGTGATCTCCGTGACCTCTCGCAGACGGGGAGTGGAGATCCTCATCTTCATCTCCTCCTGCTGCTCGGCGCCGAGCGTCGCTGCTGGGGGCAGGAGGAGGCAGAGGTCGCCGGCGACGGATCGGAGCGCGAAGCGCAGCCACGGGGCGACGCGGGCGGCCGAGACGCCGGCGCTCGCGGGCGGGAGGTGCTCCAGGGACACCCGGAGGCGGGTCACGGTGCGGACGGAGCAGTCGGCGAGCGCGCCGTCGACGGTGTGGATGCCAGGGACCGGCGCGAGGACGGAGTCGAGGCGGACCTCGGGGAGGTCGGCCCAGAGGCGGCGCCAGCGGCGGGAGAGAACCCCGGTGCGCACGGCGGCCGGGGTGGACGCGAGGCGGTGCAGGATGTGGTGGATCAGCTCGTCGGGGAGGGCGCTCAGGCGGTCAGGCTCATGCCGCTGCTGGAGGCGGCGGGGGCCGCGGCCATGGTCGCACGGAGGCATGAATTGGATTGATCTGAGAGAAGGGGATCGGAGATAGGCCGCGGCAGTTGCGAACAGGGGATTGGGGAATTTGAATCGCTAGGAACAGAGTCACCTATCGAAATTGGTAGAAGGATATTGTTTTTTTTACTCCATCCAAAGGAATACTTCATGGCAGATTCACCAACAATTACCTGAATTCTAAAAGAAAAATTAGCACTGAAAATGCTTCCTACGTTTTTTTATATAGTGGTAAAATTTAACTAACTAGGGTCATATATGAAATATCGGAGGCTGTATCAGTTTGGATACCTCAAATTGGAAATCTTAAATCCAAAATTTGAATTAAACTTTCACAAAATTTCAGCATTGAGTATGAGTCATCCCAATTTTAGACGACCATTTAACAATTGCCGAAGTGTGGAGTTGATAATTTCTTGGCCTGGCACCATCAGATATTTAGGCGGCCCGCAGTTCATGCGACCCATTGCGTTACATCTAGGATGTCATCAGGTATGTTCTAGTGCAACAGAAAAAGAGAAATTCTCAGTTTTCAGCAGCTGGAATGGTAGTATTTCCATCAGTAATTAGCTTGTCTATCAGTAATCAACTAAAGTAAG
>JAAXCT010003778.1:0-25163 GCA_012490785.1 Eragrostis nindensis | reverse complement strand
GACTACTCCACAGGGTTGCTGTGATTCTGACGTCGTTTCCCTTCCCTCTGAATGCTAGTACTACCGAACACTGCAACATCGGCACTGAGGGGGGGGAAAATAAATGGAGCCATACAGATTGGATTGAAACCGAAGTCCCGCTCCAACAAAAAACAGCTGCCAAAACTTCCTCATGCGCGCCCACATACACCTACCGCCAACATTGCCAAATGCAAACACCAACTTTCCTCTGCAAACTACACCTCGGATCCTAGTCACCAAACAAGGCAAGGCCCACCACAGGCTGCTAACTAGGGACAACTAAATTCTCCGATGGCCGCCGCCGCCGCCACGGGCGCCACTCCTTCGGTCTCGTCCTTCTCCAAGCGCGCAAGCCCGCCTCCTTCGATCCAAACCGTCTGCTTCATCAGGTGAGCGGCCGGCCTCTGCAAAGCTTCGATCGAGAGCAATTTTCTCTGTTTCTCGCTGCGATCGTAGGGTTGGCCTCCGTTCTGGGCTATGAGTCAGTGAATTGCCGACGCGCGGTCCGCTTTTTATATCTGCGTCGTAGGGCGAGCGGGAGACCGTGGCGAGGGCAGAATGGCGAGGGTGAGGGCGCAGCGCGGTGGATACGTCCATCAGCCTGAGGGTGAGTGCGCTGCGGCGTCCAAGACCATGGCCACACCGACTAGGCCACGGCGCTACTGCAAGCTGGCGTGCCGGTCATCGGCCTCGCCGCGGGGAACCAGACCTCGACACGCCGCCTGCGATCATTGAGGTGTGTGCGCCATGCTCTCATTTCTGTATTGTGATTCTGCAGCAGTTCACATTCTCACCTCCTATTTTCAATCACTGGCTGCAAAGGTGAAATTAATTTGATCACGTTATACACTTACTGGGTAGATTTAGACATGACTTGGAAAATTTTTCTCATTAAATTTAATTTATTTTCGCTTCAAAAAAGTAAGTTGAGTATATTTGAACTAAGCATTCTTCTTGTTTGCTTAGAGCCACATGTTCCTCATGGCTCTCGTGGATGATAATTGACACCGATGAGCGTTAAAAGGGATGAATCATTGGTTAGTTACATCTATGAAAATAGATTTCATGTGACAACAGCTAAAATGTAAACCCTTGCTTATTGATATACTGTAACAGCAAGAACAACATATTGAAAATTTAATCTAACTACACAAGTTGAATGCTACTCCCCAAGTCTTAATATTTTGCCAACCACTGAATGAGTACCCAGATGATTTCCCATTAAATTTACAAAAGAGATGGAGACTCCCCCAAATTTGTCTGATATGAAACCTACTCTAGTCCCAACAACACCTCCTCGAAGTCCAGTTTTCTGACGAGGTCCTTGAAACGGCACGGCTCCCTGAAAGGCGAGGAGCACCCTCGGTGCCCTGACCAGTTGTCATTATAGGAAAAGGGGGTCACCTTGATGTCCCAACACCATTGGTGGCAGCAGGCATTACTTTCCGAGATAGGCAAGCAACCACAGCTCCACATATGTTTTCCTCTCTGAACTTGAGACTGAATAGCTTCTAAAGGAGTGTGAAGGGCTGCTCATGCCATGGCATACTAGACAAGCTAGACTCATGATTATGAGCAGATGAAATTGCCTGTTACTGCAAAAAACGAGCAACATGAAAAATAATTCAGTTAAAGGAACAAATTCTATCAGGGCAAGCTGTAAGAAACTATTCGTGAAAACAAGATGTATATAATAACGTAATCATTCTGTACGTTATATACTGATTGTAAAGCAAAGTTCTCACATCAACCTACAGCTTTCGTTTCACTTGCAAACTCTGTTAGTACTACAGAAAAAATTAAAGACTATCAGAGAACTTCAAATTGGTCCTCTTATGATACATATTCATTATTTTACATGGCATAACTCCTTTGTTCATTATTTTGTTTATACTTTTTGGGCGAAGCTACAGAACTATAATGTGGAGACGGGGCAGACGAGATAGAACCAGTTCAAGCAAGTAACTTCAGCAACTTTCGTCAGCAAGAATGTTGCTTAATAAGTAAACAATTTATACATCTTACATTATTCCCTGAAATGAAATGTAGGTTTATTATGCAGCATAAGTGCAAGCATCATTTCAGATTGCAATAGCTCAAAAAACTGCATTGAACTAGACCAGTTAGGCATTATCTTTTACTATTATGGAGCCTGCAAATGGAACCGGATTCTGTGGGGTGGTAGGAAATATAACAGTGGAAAACTGCAAATCCAGAGAGCAAACCCAGTTAAGAAAACAATATAAACGATAGCCCTGGGCAAATTACTAGAGGGAAAATATGCATATCCTGCATTTTCTAAAGAAATCTGGAGAGCATGATATCCTTAGTATACCAAGCTACAAATATTACATGAGTACAATAGTATACAAACTGAATACGATAAAGGTGTAGTAATACTGCAATTCCTAATTGCCCATTCATATCAAAGGACAAGCGATGTGTACGATAATCAAGATCGATGAAAATAAAGTGCGTCCGCACGATAATTAGGTACTACCAAGAACCAGTACTGTGCCAATTAATTTCGATCTCGCGCACTGCGGAACTTGATTACGGCGCATAAATCCATGATTGCTAGATTGAGAACAAAAGGAACCCACCAGAGCAACCAAGGATCACTAACCTACACAAGAAGGAATCCGTCCTCGCCGGCCTAGAAGGGATCGCCGACCACACCCCACTTCCTAGCGGCGGGTGCGGGCTCCTGCCGACAGAGGGAGGTGCCTGCGCCCGGCGGATAGAGGATCCGGCAGAGAGTGAGGAAACAGCGGGCGGCGGCCTTGTTCTCGACGTCAATGCTGTTGTAGTTGATCCACGAGCCCTCAAGGAGCGCACTGGGAGGCTTGCCGCGGACCGCGGTAGCCTGCCTCTATGTATGGAACAGGGCTGGGAGGCTGCCTCCTGGGTAGTCCTGGGACTTGGGCCGGGCCAAATTCGGGTGGGCCGCGGCCCGGACATTGGGCACGGCACATGGCACGGCCCGGCCCGAGGGGGTTTCGTGCCGTGCCGGGTTTTGGGCACAACGGGCGGCACGGCACGACACTGTCGCATGGGCCGTGCTTGGGCCGGCACGGCACGAAGGTGACCCGATGGCATGGAAATGGCCCGACGGCACGGTGATGGCCCGATGGCACGGTAGCGGCCCGACGGCACGGGATAGTGTTCTTATGAAGTTCTTGAGCCAAGGTTCATTTTGTATTTTGATTCGTATTTAAATATTCAAACTTGTATAGAATTTGCATATGTAGTCCAAATGCGTGATTTTTTTTTCTAAAATCTCAAAAAAGTGTTCTATCACGGTATGTATTTGCATCATTCTGGTATTAGTATAGTTTTTTACAGATCAATCAATTCATTAATGGTCACTATTTAACATTTTCTTTACCTTTTTGTAAATCACAAAGAATTGAATTTTTAAATGAAATTTTGTGTGGATGTACAACTTAACATCTCTACACATAGGAATTTTGTAAAATTTTTCGAAGCACTTACACTCATGTAAGTTCGAATTGCTTCTCATTATCTCAAAAGCTTAGATCTTCTATATCGTTTAGTAAATTTTGAACACACATTCATGCAACATTGTTGAAAAAATTCCTCAGAAATTGTAGAGGTTGGTGTTGACTTGGAACAGCTCCACACCAAAATTGAGCTCAAATTCGTTATATTTTTGAAGATAAAAAATGCAAAAAATCACTTTTCCTTTGTTTTTTTGTACACTCAAAGTATGATGATTTTGGAACTCAATTTGATATACACATGTAATATAGCTATCCTATACTGTGTAATTTTGGTGGAATTTTTGAAATTTTTTATCATGTAACACTATACAAAGAAATTAATTTAAACAACAAAAATGCGCCTTCTTATATGAAAACGTATTCGGAAGTAGGCTTTCACTGAAACCGGGCCGTGCCCGGGCTTGGCACGGCCCGAAACGGCCCGCCGTGCCGCGTGCCGTGCCCGGGGCCGCATTTTCGCCATGTCGGGCCTACCGGCACGGCACGACGCGGCCCGACGGGCCGTCACGGCCCGGCATGGGGCGGGCCGAGGCACGATGGGCCCGTGCCGTGCCGGCCCGGGCACGGCCCGAGCCAGCACTACTCCTGGGACTGGTCACCTGGAGTGCCGCCCCTCTTTCCAACCCCTATTTTTTTCTTTTTTATTTAGAAATTTTCCAGACATTTAGTTTTATTAATGATCCACTGTAACAAAATACGCTTTTAATGATTTATTTGAAATATGCTGTCATTGACAAATAAGTAAATTTTGAAAAAAAAACCATCGTGTTTTATTATTTTGTACACAAATTAATAGCAAATTTTTTTTAACTATGGATATGAAAAACACTGATTTTGTGTCGCAAAAAGATGTATCAATAAAATATTTTTTGTCAAGATTTTGTCCTAATTCCTAGACCGTGAGACTAGAATTTTACTGTTGACTTGGTGTTTATCCCCCTGATTCATCGTCAAATGGTCTAAAACATTTGCCAAATTACAGTGTTGCACAAGGCCGGGACTTATTTTTTTTTTTTACACTATCTAATGAAAATTACAGTGTTATTACAAAGTCTCTGCGTAAAAGAGTCTCGCAACCTCCTGTTACCGTAAGGAACCGGATATGCATTGATGACATCAGTTTGATGTTGCTTTCCTTGGATTTCCTAGTGCATGAATTTCGCTACATGTTCCAATCTGCTTAGGACATTTGCAGCTGTGATGATCTATCCTGCTTACTATTGGTCACTGGTCGTTTTTTCTTCGTCGCAAAAAAAAAAAAATCATTTTTCCTTTCCCGCGCAGAAACACCCCAAGACATCTCTCGGTGATGAATACACTGACAGAAGCACTATAATGCTGAGAACGAAGAAGTGACTTCCATGGAATTTTTAGATAAGGAATGTCTATAGTCTGTATGATATGGATCAAAACATACACCAGAAGCGAACTGGTTGTGGAGAGCACGTTGTGTTGCCATCAGTTTCGGACACTGACACCAGGCAAGCCAATTCAGATACAGGACTATGTCTCCGCGTACCAGCTTGGAAGAGCATCTCCAGCAATAGACCTCAAAACAAGGCCCTTACTTTTGTTTTCCAGGCTGGCATGTAAAAATAAAGGCCCAAAATCTAGCTTCAACTCCAGCAGTAAACTAACTCAAGACCCTATTTTGTGTGAGACCTAGTAAAAAAAGGTGGGACCCATGAATGAGAAGGAGGATTGGAGGACCCTAGGAATGGGGGCTTGGAGATGAAGTTTGAGAGGACATGCAAAATAAGAGCCCAGTAGGGTCTTTGTTAGAGTTGATTTTTTGACTCAAGCTCCTAAAGAATAGAGTAGGGGCTCAACTAAGGGCCTTGCTGGAGATGCTCTTGGCAAGATGCAGGACAAGGTGGTTCTTATTCTAAGCATCCTGCATACCAACGAACTCTTTTTCTTTTTGTCATATATTGTAAACATTTGTGCTAGCGTCAGCAATTATTAAAGCTCGATGAGGCTAAAACTAGCATATTCCAGTCTATAGAGCTGTGTTCGTCTAGTGGCATAATTAATTGCCTGTTTTATCCTAGAATTATTTTGGTTATAGCTGACTACCACTACTGGTTTAAAAAATTTTGCAAAGTCAATGGTCAAGACTTTTCCCGCAAAAAAATGGTCAAGACTTGGTCTTTTTGACCCAGCCTGTCTCTACATGGAGCGAACGAGATTCACAAGCAGTGTCAGTGTCACAGCGCGTGCAGACAGCTCTAAAAAAAAGGAAAAAAAGAAATGGAGAGATTAGAAAAAAAAAGTTATTGAATCAGGAGTGTCCATAGAGCACTCCCGTTTCTTCAGCACGCGCTTGTTGATGCAGATCATTGACCTTTAGTGTCCATCACATGATTTCATATCTGACGAACAGAAGGGCAGAGTGCACGAATTGATCATGCTCCGATTCCACCATCAGCCAAATCACCCCACCTGACCATTGCTCCTCAATATGTCCTGGATTCTGAATTTCTGATTCAGAAGCGCAACGGCGTGTACATGGTGCCATAACGGGCCTCGTCCCCAGGCCCCAGCCCACCACCTTCGGCAATCTGACGACGACGACGATGCGCGGCCCGCTTCTTGTCCAGCCAACCGGGACAAGGATGAGACGCGCGTCCCGCGTCAGCGGCGTCGATCCCGCCCGGCTCGGTAACTCCAGTGCTGTGAGCGAAACTATACACGCGATGCTGGCACAAGCTGGTGCGACCACGCGAGAGGGGCATTGGAGAAGTCGGGCAAGTTCTCTCACACAGTGAAACTTTTTTTGATGGAACCTCAGACAGTGAAACTTGCCGCAGTTCCCGCGTCGGCTTCCGTCTTCTGCGCCGACCGAGTATAAACCTGTGCATAGATGGAAGAAAAGTGTTGCCTCTCTCTCTCTCTCGCGAGTCGCGAGTATCAACATCATCTCTCCTCACGTCGCCGTGCGACTCTCAATTGATTACTCTCTGCGTTCAAGCAGGATATTTCGCGATTTTTCCAACGCCAGTCGCAGTCAGCACAAAGACAAAGGAATCTCTGAGCGTTTTAAGACTGCTCGCACTGGGTTCCTCTATCGCGTCTTTCAGAAAGCAGATAGAGGAAAATGAGCCGTACCGGCGTCCTCTACGCTTCCCACTAAACAAGCGGAACACCTGGCCTCCGCTATTCCGAGCGAAGGTAGAGGAGAACCGGTAAAGCAAGCCCTGTGGGCCCACCTCGCCTCCCGTCGCTGCCTTCAACCGCTTTGCGCACGTGGAGGGAGGCGTGCCCGCCGGAGCCTCGCCGTCGCCCCGCCGCCCCACAAATCGAACCACAAATCGAAGCAAAAATCGAACCGCAAATCGAAGCAAAAATCGAAGATTGGAAGCAAAAATCGATTGGAAGCAGAAATCAAGGGAGATGTAGCCACTGCCCCTCCTCTTTCCTCGGCCGCCGGCACTCCTCCTCGATGTGGCCGCCGCCCCTCCGCCTTCCCCCGCCGTCGGCGCTCCTCCTCCATGTGGTCGCCGCCCTCCGCCTTCCCCTGCCGCCGCCTCTCTGCCTTTCCCCGCCCCTCCGGCGCTCCTCCTCGATGTCCCCGACCCGGCCGGCGGCGGAGACACCGGGGAATCGGACGACCTCCGGCGCGGCGTCTCCGGCTGCCTCGGCGTAGGAGGCTGGGCCGGGACCGGCGACGACGCCTTGTGCGAGGAGGCGGAGATCGATCGAGATTTTTTTTTTTCTGAGACGAAGGCGGAGAACGATGTGCGATGTGCGCAGTCGGTGGAGGAAGAAGTATGGGAATTTTGCAAATCACCTTGTATTATCTTGTAATTGTTTACAATTTTACCGTGTCTTGAATATTTATAAAAGAGCCCTATAATTTTTTGGTATTTAGGATAACTATTATAAATGATTATGGATGAAGAAATATGTTTGGTAAAATGAGATGGTAGTTGGAGATGGTTGAATAAAAATATGTATTAGTTGGGATAGAGGAAGAATATAGAGGAACGATGGATGCGGAAGAAATTGGTATAGAGAAAAGAATCTCGATGATCAGGACAAAATATTCCTTTTAGAGGAAGCAAATAGAGTAACATGGGTGCGGAGAGGCTAAGAAAACAGAAAAATCGCAACTGCCTGTAGCACTAGTACGTGTCTGCTCCGTCAGCTGCTTCGTGGGCACCGAGCGCGTCCGAGGTGGCGCGTGAAAGTCCGTGCGTGGGAGACGTTCCTGACGTTTGTCGGCAGGTTATGCGCACGCCGACCACGCGCGTTCTGCTGCCGGGCTCGGGCGAGCGCGCGCTGCCGCGGTGCCGGCACACGCTTGGATTTCCTGTGCGCGCAAGAGTTCGCCGGATTTTTGTAGCTCGGGATCACAACTCAACTCCTGTCTCCTGTCATTGCTTCTGTCAGTAGAGGAGCCAAGAAACATCGCATCGCAAACACCAGTAGTTTATCCCGTTATACAGATCCTTTTGTGAACCTAGAACCCTGCACGGTCGATTCTGCGAGCAATGAACAGCGACCGATGCTGTTATTGTCACGAAGTGAAGGCCCCACAAAAAAAATCATCCACTTCGCATATTGTTTTTCACACCATCCACTTCGCATCTTAACATGCCCAACAACAGCCCAAGGATGAAAAAAAGTACAAACATTTCCCTGTCATCATCTATCGGTATAGTAGACTGGAGTATACAACACACGTCTCTTTCAGAATCAGCAGTGTCACGCTAGTATACTCGCCGGTCCTGCCAAGGCGCCAGGACGTTGACACCGTTCGACATGGTTCACAAGAAATCCAGGACCGGACCTGGTGTCCCACGCGATTCCGCCCGGCGCAACCGGCCAAACGGGCTCGCAACAAATTCCAGGTCATGTCGCCTCTCGGCACATGTCAGTGTCGCTAGTCGCTACTATCTCAGATGACGAGAGCATTTCGTTGTTAGATTAATCCAAAAGGGACGGTTCTTTCCTCTTTACTACTCCATCCGTTCAAAATTATAGGACGTTTTGACTCCAGAGATTAAGGAGAAGTGAAAAAATAGGTGCACAAAAAACAAAGAGAAAAGAGATAGAGATAGAGATAGAGATGTATAGGGAAGAGAGTAAAATGCATTGAGAAACGAAGGTGTCTTATAATTTAAGAAAAGTTGATGAAACTAAAATGTCTTATCATTTGCAACGGAGAGTGCCGAGTGAATTGTGTGATCAACACGTGTTCCGAATTCCGATAGAGCTGCTGTCTGCGGCAACTCGTGAGATGGTTCATGCGCCAGCATTGGCACCATACACCAGAGCCATGTTGGTGCTTAAAAGCGTGCGTCCAAAGCTCTCTGTAGTGGCAATGGTCTCAGAAAATTGTCAACAATGGTAGGAGTAAGCCAATTGCCGGGTAAAACTAATCGATTTCGTGCCGTACCCCCTTGTCCGAAAGTCGTCTGGCGCCATGCGAACTGGTCTGATCCTCTTCCCCAGCGCCCCCATTTATATCGTGTGACATCGTCGTCGTCCTATCGACCATCGTGCCGTTCCAGTCGAGTTCACCACACACGCAACGGCAGCGCGCAAGAACGGATCGACGGCGATGGACACCCATGCCGTCACCGACGTCCTCCTCCTTCCCCGGCCCGACGGCGCCGTCGCCGGCACGGTGGACTTCCGCGCCGCCCGGAGTCCCGGCTCGGCACGGGCCGTTGGCCCGCCGCGATGTTCGTCCTCGGTACAGCCAGCCGCCTCTCTCGTCGCCAGGCACGCGCACTGTACTCCGATGTGGAATTGACCGACTAATCGAGAGGGATCTGTGTTGAATTCGATGAAGGTGTGGAGATCGCGGAGAGGTTCGCGTACCACGGGGTGTCGGCGAACCTGATCAGCTACCTGACGGGCCCGCTTGGGGAGTCGACGGCGGGCGCGGCCGCGGCGATCAACGCGTGGAGCGGGGTGGCCACGATGCTGCCGCTGCTGGTGGCGTGCGTGGCGGACGCCTGGCTCGGGAGGTACCGCACCATCGTGTTTGCCTCCCTCCTCTTCGTCGTGGTCAGTTCCTCCACTTCCCTCTCGCACCTCTCCTCCTCGACGTCCTCGTGCCCAGTTTCTTTTGACGTCTCCCACCCATTTGGGCGAGAACTTTAGCATAAAAGTGCGTCCACTTCGAATCGGCTTGTGGATTCCACGAGCCACTCATGCAAAATTGGATTACTTTTTTGGGTTCTCGGTTCCTCGGTCGATAAGCAGTTCAACACTTGACTGTTTCACTGACAAGCATTGTGACCAGAGTTTTCTGCTTACTGCTCTTGGAACAATTACTACTGCTAGTGACTAATGATCTCCACCTGTTCCTGTGAGAACAGAGCATGGGCATGCTGACCGTCTCCGCGCTCCCGCCGTTCCACCACGACGGCTGCCGCCACAACTCCAAGTCCCTGGCCTGCTCCCCGTCCCCCGTGCAGGTAGCAGTCTTCTACGTGTCCCTGTACCTAGTGGCGCTGGCTGAGGCCGGGCACAAGCCCTGTGCGCAGGCATTCGCCGCCGACCAGTTCGACCAGCACGACCCCAAGGAGTCCGTGGCGCGGAGCTCCTTCTTCAACTGGTGGTATTTCGGCATGTGCTCCGGCACTGCCCTGACGACAATCGTCTCCAGTTACATCCAGGACAACGTCGGCTGGGGCCTCGGCTTCGGCATCCCCTGCCTCGTCATGGTGTTCGCGCTGCTCGCGTTCTTGCTCGGGACCAGGAGGTACCGCTACTACTCGACCGAATCGAGCCCATTTGCTCGCCTCGCCAGGGCATTCACCGCGCTGATCAAAGGCTCGATATCAAACCAACGTGGCACGTAAGTGGACTCGTTTTTTTTTTCCTGGTGAGGAATTCTGATGTTATGCAATGCCTAAGCTTCAGTTAATTCATTCTTTGGATCTTGACAGTGATCAATCGACCGACGCCGCCGGGCACCAGGACGAAGTGAAAGGCGTGCTGCGCATGTTCCCCATCTGGGCGACGTGCATCATCTACGCCGTGATCTTCTCGCAGTCGTCGACCTTCTTCACGAAGCAGGCGGCGACGCTGGACCGGCGGATCGGCTCGACGCTGCACGTGCCGCCGGCGGCGCTGCAGGTATTCATCAGCGTCACCATCATGACCTTCATCCCGGTGTACGACCGCGCCTTCGTGCCGCTGGCGCGGCGGTTCACGCGCCTGTCGTCGGGGATCACGATGCTGCAGCGGATCGGCACGGGCCTCGTCCTCGCGCTGGTCGCCATGGTCGTGGGCCGCGCTGGTGTAGAAGCGAAGCGGCTCGGCGTCGCGAGGGGACGCCGGCCTCGTGGACCAGCCCAAGGCGGCGCTGCCGATGAGCTGTGGTGGATGGTGCCGCAGTACTGTGTTCGGGCTGTCGGACGTGTTCGCCATGATCGGCCTGCAGGAGTTCTTCTACGACCAGGTCCCCGACGCGCTGCGCAGCCTCGGGCTCGCCTTCTTCCTCAGCATCTTCGGCGTGGGCCACTTCTTCAGCAGCTTCATCATCTCCGCCATCGACGGCGCCACAAGAAGAGCGGGGCGAGCTGGTTCTCCAACAACCTCAACCGCGCCCACCTCGACTACTTTACTGGCTGCTCGCCGCGCTCTGCGCTGTGAGCTGGTCGCGTTCGTCATCGTTTCCCGCGTTATGTGTATAAGAAACGAGGCCTCATGACAATGGTGCTGTCATGTAGTCATGTACACAGGACTGATCGAGGTCTAGAAAAGAATGAATGTAACTTTTGGCAGCCTAAACATGTTATGTATATATAATGTTTATGGTTCAGACTCGAAATTCAATGTGTACAAGTAAGACTTCCAGTTCTAAATTTCCAAGAAATCAGCAGTCTGCACTGACCTCTCTCTCTCTATCTTTTTTTTGGCCATTACACAATTCAACTCAGACACTCACAACGCACGCACACTCACCTATATGAACGCACACACGCAACCTCCCTACCTCTATAAGCATCTTCGAAGACTGAACTAGCAAATCCTTGAGATTGATGAAGTCACCACTGGCGCCTCGCTATCGATGGCCACGTCGCCTCCTGTTGACCGCACAACGCCGTTAAATCTTAAAAAATTCGCTTTTACGAGAAGTCAAACCCAGAACCTCAAGTGCTACTGAGGAGGCTCTTGTTATCACTAGGATAAATGCCCTTTCAAGCAGTGTGCACTGATCAGCTAGTACCAAGGACGAACTGTGAAGCCCATGGGCCATTAACGGCACAAGGACTTTCGTATGCTTTAGCCCAAACAAACTTATGGTAACGTGGTTGCCTATTTCATTTCAGCGCATCGCCGTTGATTGTTAGCTGCAGGACTGACAAGGATGCAAATAGGAATTGCAGATGTTTCATTGGTCAAACATGGTAAACATAATGGTTGGGAATGCGAAAGTGCTGTGCTACTTGAATGGAAAATGCTGGCAATGTCACTGCATGAACACCCTGTCAGTACACAGTTCCTCGGATGGTGAACTGAACATTATTATGGTGGCCCTAGCACGACGAAGATGAATGCTGAAAATATTTTGTTAGTTGAGGCTTTGGCTAGTCCTATTTTAATCACAAAGGTAGTTGAGCCATAGGATTTATTTTCTGTTTGCTCTAGAATGAAGCCTAGTGGCCTAGGCACTTCAATATGCGTAGCTGACTACTCGGTGTGAGAAACATCGATCGGCTTGCATTGAACTAGCCTGTTGAATACTGCCGGTGAGGAATACAAGAAGCTAGATTCTGCACTCCACTTACCAGCACCAAACATTCAGTCACCAAAGGCTACTGCTGCTGCTGGGACGAGCTGCAGTTAGTTCGTGTCTTCGCATCATGGCAGAAACCTTATCAGCATCAGGATTGATTGAGTGGCTAGGAATATGTTGTACCGTCTAGAACTCATTTTCCTTCAGAGCTCGTACTAAGATGTTGATCATATCAGACGATGCGTGCTGAAGCCTAACATTTCCTGTACAGTAGATTTCGTGTGCTGCTTGCCAACAGTTCCTGTCCGTTGCTTTTCCGCAAATCTTCGGAAGCAATCGTGAAGCAATCAAGGCAGGAAAGATGCATGTGGTTCATCCCCATAAAAGGTATAAGCGGGATCTCTGCCGGCCATCCACGATCGAACGGCCCGATCGCGATCAAGCAGCCATTACTCAGTGCTTGGGACCCGTGCGTGCCCATGCTCGCGCGCGCGGGCACGCGTGCGGGGCTCGCCTCGCTCGTGGCGTGCGCCAGTCGCCGACCGCGCCGCGCGCGCGCGCATGGCCCTTGCGAGCGTGCCTGCGTTGGCCCGAACGGAGGCGCGTGCAGCCTCGCTGGCTTCACAAGTCGACACACGTAAGGATATAGGAGCTATTTCGGAAACAAAAGCGAGATCGGCCACATTTACTAATCTTTGATTCCGCCGCGCGCCTACATAAAGCCCCTAACCTGCGACTACGAGATGCCCTGTTCGAGCGAGCTACTACTGTCTCCCGTGATGATGCAGACAGCCATGGCCGACACCGTCGCCGGCGCTGCCGACTACCGCGGCCAGCCCGCGTCACGCGCCGCCACCGGCGGCTGGAAATCGTCGGTTTTCGTCATGGGTACGTTTCGATCTCTTATCAGTAGTACCCGCGTACGACATGCATCGTGTTGGCCGCGAGAATTTGTTCCTGATCCTTCTTGCGTGTAGCCATGGAGATCGCTGAGAGGTTCGCGTACAAGGGCGTGGCTGCGAACCTGATCACTTACCTGACGGGCCCGCTGGGGCAGCCGATGGGCGCGCGGCGGCGTCCATCGACGCGTGGAAGGGCGTCTCTCCAGATGCTGCCGCTGCCGATCGCGCGTGCGTGGCGGACGCATGGCTCGGGCGGTTCAGGGCAATCATCCTCGCCTCCGTCATCTTCATCGTGGTCAGTCTCACCTCACGAACGTCTCCGACCATTCGTACGTGTGCTTGGGTCGTCACATCCTCGCGTTGCAGAGCATGGGCGCGCTGTCGCTGTCGTCGGCGTTCCCGGTCGCCGGCTCCGGCCACGTGGCCATCTTCTACGTGGCGCTGTACCTGGTGGCGCTGGGCGAGGGCGCGCACAAGCCGTGCGCGCAGGCGTTCGCGGCGGACCAGTTCGACGAGAAGGACCCCAGGGAGAACTTGGCGCGGAGCTCCTTCTTCAACTGGTGGTACTTCGGCATGTGCGCCGGCACCGCCGTCACGACCATGGTCTCCAGCTACGTGCAGGACAACGTCGGCTGGGGCCTCGGCTTCGGCATCCCCTGCATCGTCATTGCCGTGTCGCTGGTCGTGTTCCTGCTCGGGAGCCGGTCGTACAGGTACTACACCACCAGGGAGGTCAGCCCCTTCACCCGTGCCGGGAACGCGTTCTTGGCGTTGATCAAGAGCTGGAGATCAAGTCGTCGTACCAAGTATGTACATTAGAGATTGATTTGATGATACTCTGTTTTGGTTGAATCTTGCTGCTGTGCAACTCGTGTGACACGACCGTTCGTGCAGTCCTGTGAACAGCAAAGGCGACGGCAACGCCGCCGCCGTCGAGGAGGTGAAGACCGTGCTCCGCTTGCTCCCGATATGGGCGTCGTGCATAATCTACGCGATCATCTTCTCCCAGACGTCGACGTTCTTCACGAAGCAGGCCGCGACGCTGGACCGGCGCATCGGCGCGAGGTTCAAGGTGCCCCCCGCGGCGCTGCAGACGTTCATCAGCGTCAGCATCGTCGTGTTCATCCCGGTCTACGATCGGCTGTTCGTTCCCCTCGCGCGGCGCTACACGGGGAGGCCGACGGGCATCACCATGCTGCAGAGGATCGGCGCCGGCCTGGCCATGTCCCTCGTCGCCGTGGCCCTGTCCGCGCTCGTAGAGATGAAACGGCTTCGCGTCGCGAGCGACGCCGGCCTGGTGAACAACCCGAAGGCGATGCTACCGATGAGCCTCTGGTGGATGGTCCCGCAGTACGTCCTCATCGGCGTCGCCGACGTGTACGCCATGATCGGGCTGCAGGAGTTCTTCTACGACCAGGTCCCCGACGCGGCGCGAAGCCTCGGGCTGGCCCTGTTCCTGAGCATCTTCGGGGTCGGGCACCTCCTCAGCAGCCTGCTCATCTCCGTCATTGACAAGGCGACGGCGAAGAACGGGACCCAGCTGGTTCTCGAACAACCTCAACCGCGCGCACCTCGACTACTTCTACTGGCTGCTCACCGGGCTCTGCGCCGTGGAGCTGGTGGCCTTCGTATTCTTCTCGCGAGTGTATCTCTACAAGAGAAAGGTTGGTGGTGATGATGGTGATTGCAGGGGCGGAGATCGCGACGAGACCATCGTGTAACATGCAAGTTTTACACCACTTTGGGTATGCTAGTGAGCGGTGACCAACAGAATTCTCAGACTTGCAGTGTAGCAGATGGTGCTGATTTAAGATGAACAGATGACATTGTTTGGGGTAATTCATGGCCATGAGGGTCGGTCTTCTGGCTAGCCAAGGGTGTTTTAGCCAAGCAAACAAGTCCCTACTCCCTAGTATTTCCAATAAAGCCATGAAGTTGACTTTAGAGCCCTATCTTTTTGAAAGAAAACAAAACTGATAATACTGCAGGGGAGTGAAAGGCTAGAACTAGGATATGAAGGAAGCAACAGGCGATGCTCCTTTGTTAGGCTATCCGCACTCGTGTTCCTCTATATCCTTCCTCTAAAAGGAATATTCTGTCCTAGTCATCGAGATTCTCTCCTCTATATCAATTTCTCCTGCACTCATCTTTCCTCTATATCTTCCTCTATCCCAACTACCACATATTTTATTCAACCACCTCCAACTACCATCTCATTTTAACAAACATATTTCTTCATACCATAATCATTTATAATAGTTACTCTAAATACAAAAATATTTAGGAGTATTTTAAAATATACAAGACACAGAAAATTCATATAAAATTAAAAGATAGTCAAGGGCCTATTTGCAAAAATGCCTATACTACTTCATTCTTCTCTCCATCTCCGCCGCCGCCGCCCAACTCCATCTCCACCGCCACCGCGTCCAGCAGTACCCCACGCTCCCGGCGACCGCGCCTCCACGTCGGCCGCCGCCTCTCCAGCCGTGTCGCCCGCCGCCTCCTCCAGCCGCGTCGGCCTCCTCGGCACCGATCTCCGCCGCTCTCATCTCGATCTCGCCGTCGCGCCTCTCATCTCGATCTCCGCCGCCGGATCCCGCCACCTCCTCGCCGCCTGGCCCACCCCGAGCTCTCCGCCGGCATCCACTGCCCGCACGGCTCTCCTTCCTGCTCCCCAACGCGCTGTCGGCGCGCTGCTCCTCTCCGCCGCACCGCGCCGTCTACGCTACCGCCGCACCGCCGCGGCGGACTTGGCGTCGCTGGGAGGCCGCGCGAGGTTCTCCTCCAGGTCGAGCTTGGTGGCGGTGGACTTGGCGGCGCGAGAAGGGCGGGGACGGCGGCGGGTGGAGGGCGGGCAGCGCGTTGGGCGGCGGTTCGAGCGACGGCGGGGGACGACGCGAGGTGGGCCGGCGTGGGGCCAGAGGCTTTAGCGGAGGCCCTGGGAGTCCTGGGAATATGGCGTAACCGACCCCTTCCTATTTTTTACGGGGTCTCCCAGGACCCGGTGCGGCGGCTTCTTCCTCTAAACGTTCCTTCAGGAACGTTTAGAGGAAGCCAGTGCGGAGAGCCTTAGGGAAGTACTGTTCCCAAACAACAGACACTTCTTCCTCAAAAAAATAAAAATAAAAAAAATAATAAAAAAAAAGATGAGAATGGGTCCCCAGGATCCATAGGGCCCGCTTGGTCCCAGCCCAATCCTTGGTCCACTCATGTGGTGAGCCGGATGGGCTCAAGTTAGGCTGTGTCATATCTTTCCTCGGTGGATCCTTGTTAAAGAACTTTGCCTCTCTTTTTTCACTTGTCGTGTGTGGAATAACAAAAGAATTTAGTACTCTCGTCGTAGTAAATGACTGCTATTTTCAACTAACAACCATAATTAGTTTATATGGACGGATCAACTACCTCTGAATATGAAGCAACGAAATTATGGCGTGATGATGAGTTGATGACCAGCATATTTATGTGGAAAACTTCATAGGAAAATTAAATTAATAACTTCCTCCAGATGCTCCCTTGTGTTTGCATAGCTGTGGTCCTCCGGGTTCACTACTGCAGCAAGTATGTGACGTATGCGTGAGTGTTTTTCCAGGACGACAGCAAGTCAGCAAGAGAGGGACGTCTGAATAATGCCAGGCTGTGGCCATATCACTTCACAACTCGACATATAGCCGGTGTTTAGCCAGGACAGACAGTTCACCAGTTCAACAAAAAAAAAGGATCACAGACAGTTCACGGGCACCTCCCACCAGAGGGGCAGCAATAATGGAGTACGGCGAGCTTGTACCCAAACCGGGCTGTCGTTCATCTCGAAAGTCGAAACCCGCCGATGGCCGGGCGGCTGGCGCGCAGCGCTCTTCATCGTCGGGGTAATCTCGAAAATCATGAATCCTTTATCACCTCGTGCCAAGGCTAACTAGTTTGGCGCGTAACATTGCTGACGATAGCTATTGTTACTGCCCTGCAGCGGTTGGATTCTTCGAGCGTATTGGGTTCGTCGGCGTGTCGGCCAACTTGATCATGTACCTGACCGGTCCGCTTGGCATGTCCACGGCAGCGGCGGCCCGCCAGCGTGAACGCGTGGGGAGGAACCGTGGCGGTGCTGCCGCTCGTCGGCGCCCTCGCTGCCGACTCGCGGCTCGGGCGGTGCGGTACCCGAGCGCTCATGGCCGCCTGCGTGCTTTATCTTCTGGTTAGTACTACTTGATACTGCTCCAAATAAGAAATTGGCGATTTCTCCTCTGTCTCGCTCGGTTCTTCCATGCGGTACTCCGTGAGCATCACAAAAGATAGCTTGGAGACTTCTCGAGCCCCAAGGATTTTACAGAGCGTTTTAGCATCGTGCTCCGCACATATTTTCTACTAATGTTTTTCGCGCAATTTTTGCGATGATTTTGATGGATTGTCCTTTTAAGTAGCTGATGTATAACAAAAGGATTGGTAAGTTTTTTTTATCATTCTAGTTTTTTTGCGATGATTTTGATCGATGGTCCTTTTATGCTGATGGATAACAAAAGGGTTTGTCTAAATTGGCCCTCGATCAATTATGTAACATCAATGTTACTATATTTTTTGGAGTATGATACAATAAAGAATCTAGCACTGCTTTATTGAAGGGATGGGGAAAGGAAACCACACATTGTGGGACTGGGAGTTCGGGACCATAGGTATAGGTTCGAAAATACTGACTTTGGCTTAAGAACGTCGGCACTTAAACTTTATGATAATTTGACCTCAATATAATTTAGATTTTATGAATAAAATGGATATCATTAGGTCGCTAATAAAAAATACTTCAGGACATTATTCTATTTATTTTCTCCAGCATAGTTTAGATGAATATGGACCATATAAAACATCAAGCGAGTAAAAATATGTAGTAGTATTCTTCCGAGATGCCTTTTAGTTATTTCTTTTTTGTCTAGTTAATTGTTCATGAGTCCTCTCGTTTCATGATGCAAAAGTTTTTTCACGGTGACACAAAGGAATCGCAAGCAAGCTTGTAACACTAGATATGCATTGAATAGTAGTGAGATGAGATTCAGGGAGATGTTCTTTAGAGGAATAATATTTTAGAGGGATCCAGGGAAATATTATTAAGGGCAACGGTCAATGTATAAACATCGCCCACAACGTCAATGTGTAAAATGCCTCAAAATGCTGTTGTCTCTGATAGTAAATATGATGGAACCTACATTGACTAAAAACCACCATCTCCAAACTGCTGTGAGTTGATTGGTTCTACAATGTATGTGGGCAGGCTGTACGATGACACTGTATAAAAATGACCGCATTGTACCTAGACGTAACGTTTACACTAGCAGTAGCGACTTCCAAAAACGAGGGAGAGAAGAAAAAAATGGAGCAAACTTAATCCCATGTGTACCAGTAGGATGAGTGGATGACTATTTGATCCCAAGTTTGACATTACATGACAGAGCTTGGGAATGCTGACGGTCTCATCCGGGCTGCAAACACCTCACCCTCACGCGGAGAGCTCGCCGCCGTCGACGTCCCCTGCCCAGCTCGCCTTCTTCTACGTCGCGCTCTACCTGCTGGCGTCGGCGCAAGGATTCTACGGGCCATGCGCGGAAGCCCTCGGCGCGGACCAGTTCGTGCGCGAGAGACGACACCCAGAGCGATCGCGTCCCGGAGCTCCTACTTCAACTGGTACCATTCTGCGTATCATGGGGCTACGCCAATCGCGTCCGCCGGGCTGAGCTACGTGCAGGACAACGTCGGCTGGACAGTCGGGTTCGGCGCGTGCTGGGCGGCGATGGCGCTGGCCTTTGCCATCTTCTTGCTTGGCACGCGAGTGTACCGTACCGAGCGACCCGTCAACGGTGGCTCGATCGTCGAGGCAGTGCGAGCATGGGCGGGAAGGGTGTTCCGTCGTCGCAAGGACCC
Source organism: Eragrostis nindensis (assembly GCA_012490785.1). NCBI lineage: Eukaryota > Viridiplantae > Streptophyta > Magnoliopsida > Poales > Poaceae > Eragrostis > Eragrostis nindensis. The sequence continues at coordinate 6,108 of JAAXCT010003778.1, read as the reverse complement.
CGCCACTGGACTGAAAGGTGAGCATGTTCGTGTCACCGTATAGGATCCATGGATTATGAACGACGTCCTTGAATTGTGCATGCAGGCTTCTGGATTCACAATCTGAGGAAAAAAAGGACTCGTCGCCAAGCTGCTTCCGATCTGGGCGACGAGCCTGGTCTTCGCCGTCATATTCTCGCAAAGTGCCCACGCTGTTCACCAAGCAGAGCAGCACGCTGGACCGGGCCTCGGGCCGACACGGGCGTCATGGTGCCGCCCGCCGCGCTGCAATGTTTCCTCAACTCACATTCATCGTTATGCTCCGCTCTACGACCGCGTGCTCGTGCCCCTCGCGAGGCGCCTGACCGGGCACCCGACGGGCGTCACGATGCTCAGCGCATCGGCGCAAGCATGGCCGTGTCCTGCGCCGCCATGGCCGTGGCGGCGTCCGCGGAAACCAGAGGCTCCGCGTCGCTAGGGACGCGGGCTGCTCGACCTGCCGGACGCGGCGGTGCCGATGAGCCTGTGGTGGATGGTGCCGCAGTACGTTCTCCTCGGCGTCGCGGGGGGTGCTCGGCGAGGTCGGTCTCCTGGAGTTCTTCTACGACCAGGTGCCGGACGCGCTCCGCAGCGTCGGGCTCGCGCTGTGCTTAAGCATCTTTGGCGTCGGGAGTTACGCCAGCAGCGTGCTTGTGTCCGCGATAGACTGGGCGACCAAGCGAAAGGGGGAGAGCTGGTTCTCCGACAACCTCAACCGAGCGCACCTCGACTACTTCTACTGGCTCCTGGCAGGCCTCGCCGCTTTAGAGGTGGCGTGTGTTCTTGTATTTCGCAAATGGATACGTCTATCGGAACAAATGCTAGGCCATGCTCCCTCAAACTTCGTACGCACAAAAGTACAAATAAGTTGCTTTCATGAACAAGGCTGCGGGTTCACTAACTTACAATTCAAATTCATTCAGGTCAGAAATCACTTGGAGAACTTGAGGAGGGTCGCTGACCCGTGTCCCTGAGCGCGCATGGGAGCGGGCAGCTACGCCAGCAGGATGCTCGTGTCGGTGATTGACTGGGCGACAGGAGTGGCGGGAAGAGCTGGTTCTCCAACAACCTCAACCAAGCGAATCTCGACTATTTCTACTGGATCCTGGCAGTGCTAGCCGCTATGGTGGCGGCCATGTTCTTTCAGTTCGCAAATCGATACGTTTACAGGAACAAAGGCGAGTTCTGGTCTTTAAAGCTCTGTAACTGGAAATGATTTGCATGTGTGGGGGATCGTACATAATAAAATTTATATAAGATCATAAAATGGGATGGGGGAAAAAACGCTTATGATTACTATCTTGAGAAAACGTTGGTTGTGCTTGATTGGCAGGTGAATAGAATCACATGAAGCGTGGTGAGCTATATAAGTACCTATACAACAGCTAAGAACTATATATTTCCACAAAAAAAAAACGTTGGATAGGATCTTATTCAAAAGATTATTATCTGTACAAATCTAACAGCCTATTTGAACAATGGAACAATTAGTTACGAAAAATCGTACAGACGCAAGATGAAAGGCGTCAGTTAACATAAAACGATATTTGAGACAGCAGTTCGCAGCTAGCAGATGCCCAACAAGATCAGATGGCAACACAAATGATTTTCGAAGAATTTACGATATGCCATGGTGAGCACGAGAGGAGGAAGATTATCCGTCAAAAAAAAGAGAGGAGGAAAATATAACAATCATTAAATGTTGGATAATTTGGTGCACAATTGATTTGGACCGGCAAAGTACTGGAATGGGCTAAAAGGACCAACAAACAGCCAATTCGTTGATGGGCTAAAGGGACCAACAACAGCCAATTCGTGATGGGCTCAAAGGCCAAAAAACGGTCCGTCGTAGGCTCTTGCTGTTGATCTGCACCGTCTGTGAAGAAGACGAGAAGGACGGCCGTCGGATTAGAACCCTAGCTAGAATGAACTTCCCTTATAAAAACCGCCGTCGCTCACACCCGCGACCCTGGCCATCTTTCCTCGCTCTTCGCCGCCGCCGCTCCCGCCGCACCGCACCCGCAGCAGCAGAGCATCGCTCTTTCGACCCCCACCATGGCGGAAGTGGCGGAGCAGCCGCAGAACGACGTGAAGCTCTTCAACCGCTGGACCTTCGAGGATGTCCAGGTATGCGAACGGATCTTCTCTTGCTTAGATTCTTGCGGCAGTTGCTGCTGCGATTATTGATTTGACGCCGAGCTACCTGTGAATCTGCAGGTGAACGACATCTCGCTGGCTGACTACCTGGCTGTGTCGGCGACGAAGCACGCGACGTACCTGCCGCACACGGCTGGGCGGTACTCGAAGAAGCGCTTCCGCAAGGCGCAGTGCCCCATCGTGGAGCGCCTCACCAACTCGCTCATGATGCACGGCCGCAACAACGGTAAGAAGGTCATGGCCGTCCGCATCATCAAGCACACCATGGAGATTATCCACCTCCTCACCGACGCCACCCCATCCAGATCATCGTCGACGCCATCATCAACAGGTTTGCACTCCTTCCTCTCTACGAGTTGCCTCCGCGTTGCAAATTTGTGTTTAATATTAGACTACATATTTTAGCTTGTTGAATGACTTATATGAACTTGTAAAGTAGATCTATTTGATTATTGGCTTTTCTGATACAGAAATGATTTTGCTTAAGTGGTAGAAAATTCTGTGCATTTTTACCCGTGCCTTTCTCTGTATAAGTACGTCTATCATACCTTTTAAACTTCTGCACTATTATTACTGTGGGATTAAGAGGACAATGTTGAGGCAGCAGAGTTAGACGATTGCTGATTATTGTTCCGCATTTCATTTCTGGCGTTGTTAACCATTGTAGAATTATCCCTAAGCCCTAAACCTTTAAAACACGTGCGCTATTAATACTTTGGGATTAAGAGGGTCATGTTGAGGCAATGCAGATTAATACGATTGTTGATTTTTGTTTTGCATTTCATTCTTGGTGCTTGTTAACCAATTTTGAAGTATGATTGACTGCTTTATTTTTTAGCTATGCACTGCCTCAGTGAATGTCTAGCATTCCTGGCATTCTTAGAATTATGAGTTTGTCATTCGATTTTGTATTGACATGTGTTTGTCATGCAGTGGTCCGCGTGAGGATGCCACCCGTATTGGTTCTGCTGGTGTTGTGAGGAGGCAGGCTGTGGATATCTCGCCCTTGAGAAGGGTGAACCAGGCCATCTACCTCCTTACCACTGGTGCCAGGGAGAGCGCCTTCAGGAACATCAAGACATTGCTGAGTGCCTTGCGGATGAGTTGATCAATGCTGCCAAGGGCTCCTCCAACAGGTACAGATACCAAGGGTTTTTTGCATGTTTTGTTTCGAGTGACCCAATGAAATGAGGGTCAATCTGACACCATGAAAAGACTGCTCATCGATGTTTTTCTTTGTTGCAGCTATGCCATCAAGAAGAAGGATGAGATGAGCGTGTGCCAAGGCCAACCGTTGAGTGGATCTGTCGACCAGTGCACTGGAGCTCATGGGATGTTGTTGGCATGAGTTTTGGCTCTGTTTTACATGTTTAGACATTAAGACCTAGCTTTGGTTTTGTTTAATGAACAATGAGATATGCCGAGAGGTAGTTGTGCGTTCGGGGTGAAATCCCTGGTGCCTGCTTTATATTCACCAATTCGTGTTTCTATCTATCTGAATTTCTTGCCAGCATCTCCTAAATTGTTCGTAATTGTGACATCGCATCTGTTGGTGAATTGGTTTGCTTGAGTGTTGAACCAAATTATGGGACATGATTCCTCTCCTGCTGGAGATACTTGTTTTCCTTGGTTTTGTCGGATTGGTCAGCAGGAGTCTCGTTGTTAGGGAGATTTTGTTTCTGTTTCTTAGATTTATAGCCAACATTAGTAATACATTGTGTGTTTGTTGGGGACATTAGTAATGAAGAAACACACAAACTCTTTTCACGAGAAAAGCAGCTGTATGCATCAAATTTAGTTTAGAGATTATATAAAGTTTGTTTGGCGCTGGAAATGGATCTAGCCATTCTGGCTTGGCTCTGCGAAGCGGCGTATCATCGTCGCTCTCTGCGGTTACTCGTTTCCCTGTATCTCTGGGTATTAGAAATTGATTCTGCGAATTTTGAAAACCCCGGGGTACGTGTCTGTCTCTGGGTAAGGTGAGAGTAATTAAGTATCACTACGAATTTCTCCATGGCCGCCACTTTGCGCGGGAGAGGAAGAAAGAAAGCGTTTCATCTTCATCTCCGCTCTCCCGCGCAGCCCACCTCCTTTTGGCGGCTATGAAATCTGGGGATAAAGAAACGAAGATGGCAACAATTTCACGTTGGAGATGATCATCACAGTGTACTGTTCCGATCTGGACAGATCAGCCACGCCGCATCAAGTTGGACTAATGAAATAAATTTCACGGGTCAAATGTTTAGCCGGAAGCCCGGAACCTCTAATCTGACCATCCGGGGCAGACGGCACAACCCCGGATACGCAGCAATTGAGTCGCCGAGCTCATGTCCCGGCCGGGGACGTCCATCAGCTCGAAACCCACCAAAGGGCTGGCGGCTGGCGCGCCGCTCTTTCCTCCTCGGTAATCTTGCAGATCTTGAATCAATTCGCGCTCCCCCCCCCGCCCCCCCCCCCCCCCCCCCCCCCCCACCCCCCCCCCCACCCCCACCCCCCACCCCCCCCCCCACCCCCCCCCCCCCCCCCCCCCCCACCCCCCCCCCCCCCCCCCCCCCCCCCCCCCCCCCCCCCCTTTTTTTTTTGACGAAAATCTTGAATCAGTTCTCACTCCACGCCAAATTGCTTTGCAATCGCCTGATTGCCTCTTACTCTGCAGCGGTCGGGTCCTTGAGCGTTTCGGGTTCTACGGTGGCAAGCAAACCTGATCATGTACCTGACCGGCCTCTCGGCATGTCAACGGCGGTGGTGCCGCCGGCGTGAACGCGTGGGCCGGGGCCGTGCAGATTCTTCCCTGGCCGGCGCGCTCGCCGCCGATTCACAGCTCGGGCGGTACCGGGCGGTCCTGGCTGCCTGCGTGCTCTATCTGCTGGTTAGTACCACTTTCTACCACTGGCCATTTTGCTCGCAGGTTGTTTTTTGCATGTTCGGGATTAGCATCTGGGATTGGGCCTCCAACTGAAGGTTATTCGTGTTCTGGTGCCAGTGGGTGTGCCATCTGGATTAACTGCTATAACATGAAATAAACTATTCCCTTCGTTTTTAAGTTGTTGTCGTTAGGACAACAATTTTAGTTCAATTTTGAACTAGACTTGTTATCCTCAATTTGAGAACGGAGGGAGTAATTTGGACAAATTTTGCGATTACAAATAGATTTTTGTATTGCTTTTGATCGTTGTCATTTGTAGTCAGGACCGAGCTAGAAATTGGAGCTCACCACAAGTTCAAATTTATATATGGATAATTCTCTTTTATACCAATCTCATCAGTGTGGATAGTACGGATGAGCCTGAATTCTTCGTGGCTTGGGACAAAAATTTAGAATGTCTGGTTCATTTCTTGATCAGTTACCATTGTTGACGTCGCGTACCAAACTGTCAGAGCTCGGAATGCTGACGGTCTCATCCGCGCTACAAACACCGCAAACCCATCACGCGAGCTCCCCGCCGTCGACCCCTCCTGCCTGGTACGCCTTCTTCTACGTCGCGCTCTACTGGTGGGCGCTGGCGCAAGGTTTCCACGGCCATGCACGGAAGCTTCGGCGCGGACCAGTTTCGCCCGAGCGATGGTAACTCCGGTGCGCGCGCGGCTCGGAGCTCTACTTCAACTGGTTTACTACTCTCATCTTGGGGCTACGCCATCTCCGCGACGGCGCTGAGCTACCTCGACGACAACGTCGGCTGGACTGTTGGGTCGGCGTGTGCTTGCCACGATGGTGGTTGTGCTTGCCGTTCTTGCTTGCGCGAGGACGTACCGTGCCGAGCAAGCCCGTCGACGGCAACCCGTTTCTTGAGGCCGTGAGCGCATGGGCGCGAGGGTTCCGTCGCAAGGACGCCACTGCTATCACGGAACGGTGAGCACGCGCGAACTTCTGCTGTCTCTGGTGCCACCCTTACTCTTTGCGATAACGAACGGCTACTTTTCCTTTGTTTGCGC
>JAAXCT010003777.1:0-25263 GCA_012490785.1 Eragrostis nindensis | reverse complement strand
TCCTCATCTGATCCTATTTAAAAATAACCTTGAAAACATCTTCTTCATTTGGATTCTCAACCATTCGAACTATACCACTGTTAACTGTGGCCATTGATTAGTTTGGGTCACCGAAATACTGAAAGTACTCAAAATACAAACAAATAAGTGGCCAAGATACAATCTGTTTTTCAGGAGGGTTGGTATTTGTTGCACATGAACCAGCCCTGTGCAGATTTGCCCTTTCTAGCACCACAGGCTGGGCGTACGATGTACTAATCTACTTAATATTCATTGCCTGCCCAAGATACTTGGCCTTGTCTTTGCCCTTGCTGCCAGCGTCTCCTGCTTGATCATCATGTCCTGTCGACCAGAAATCTTCTGGAAAAAGTTCTAGTGGCCTTCTGCAATGCATATAGGTTGCGTCAGTGGTTCAGGAATTACACGTATAGTAGACATAACAGCCACTCTCCTAGGACAACATATATGTGCTTGAATCAAACAAACACACTATATACAAGAAAAATACATACACAGAGATAATGTGGTTGCCATGACATCTAGCAGTATTTATTCCATGTGTATGGAGCACAGAAAATATTATACCTAATACATATTCTGTTTTCGACCAAAAAAAAGGACAAAATACACTTTTGGGTTCTGCCATGCACTATTATTGGCCAATGGATGATATACCTTTGGGTTTCCTTGTCAGATCTGTTTCTGCAGCTCCTTCGACACCTGCAAGTTTATGTACACCATTTTTAGTTGACCGGTTCTTTGACAATGTAGACGATAGTATACAATAGAGAGAGATCTTCATATTGATGTAATTATAATTATGCAATCGAGTATTACCTTGGCACTCCTTGTTGCTCCTCTCATGACATCAATGATGCTCCCAGTAGAATTCATCTCATCCTTGCTGTATCCTTCCATTGAGAAGCGTGAAGGACCAATCTTCTTGTGCAGTAATCTGGAGTGTTTGGCATGTAAGGACTGATGTACGCCATGGACTGGTTCAGCCACCAGGTTGTCCACTATCCGTGCCAACAAATACCCTCTCTTCAAGCGCATCTCCCTAAAGTTGTATCCTGACGATGCTGTAAACTCAGATGTGTGAATTCTGGTTTTCCACTGGTAACATTGACAGCGCTGCTGGACCCCTGGGTGTGTTGCCAAAGGATTCATGCTTTGTCCAATTTCAGCATTGATGTATACATCATGAAGCTTGGTGTTAATGCCTACTCTCACCACGAAAGGAAGACACTGTGGCCCAGGACAATTACTAGTGCCCTTAAATAATCACGCCTATCGGTAATAGGATCACCAGAGTCTATCCGCTCCAAACCACAGAAGCATGCAAGGACGCCCTTTACATCATCCCAACCCAACATTCTCTAGGCAATCCTCTAAGCCTGATCCGAATTTTTGGAGCGATCCGCATGCTCCTATATTCTCCTCCCATCTTCTTATCAGTAGGGCACCCTTGGAACCAAATAATACCTGGCCAGATGAGGCCTTATCTAGGCTCCTTCCGGAGGGAAAATCGATGAGATATGTTTTACTCCCTAGCGGAATGGCTTTCCAACGATGCTCAAAATCATAAATCTCACGTAGCATATCGACAAACTCTGGGGAGCTTTCTAAACTACCTACAGGTGATGCAACTGCGCATCTCCTTAATATGTTCACTCTATATTCACGATCCTTGCTGGGTGGTAGCCAAATAAACCGAGGAAAGTAGCAGGGCTGCGGTTTACCTCCAAGAAGAGTGTTGGCAGGAGAATTCGCATACCCAGAGTAATTAGGGTGTGCTTCTTGCTTCCCTCCCTCCTCCATCCTTGCAAATTTCCTTATTCCAGTGTGCTCTTACATACCTTTAGATCCTTTTTTATATGTGGAAAGGTTGGATCCTTTACATGGGTTGTGATATAGTACATATCGTTTGGCTTGGTGACCTTGCTTGCAGGGACTGTTTTCCCTATAGTTACAAGGGCGCGCACAAATCGAGGATACAGCTGCCTATAATGAGATTAACATGTCAACAGTTACATAGGTCACATCATGCCGGACCATATAGCTCCCTGTAATGGAAGGTTCGCGCCGTTATACGGGGTCGTGAGCAGATGTACCGTTGGATGTAGCTGAATTAATTGTTAGATACTCCGTATCCATATTCACTTACCATAGTTGTACAGATTTAAATATAAATGCATGTATTTTGATAGAATAATGTATGATTACTGATTTCAAATCAATAAATATTTGAAGTCTATTTTTATATTTAATTTTATATTTGTTGCCTCCATCGTACGTAAGCACACTGCTCTCTAAAACACGTGATGCCTTAGACTAGCCTACGCAAAAAAAAAGTATATCAGCAGCTGTTCCATAAACGCTGTATATACTTGAATACATCATATCAAAATATATTGTATAGGAAAATATTGTAAAATCAAATCGTGATCTATGATGTGGTTTAGCAAGTGCACCATAACATATAATAGTGATATCTGTTAGGTGGTTTGTATATATACGCATATATGTGTCGTTGTAGTATTGGCATTAGGTTTGAGATAGTTTGAGTGGGGTACTTTAACTAGGGAATTTGTTTGAGCTATAGGAATGGAATAGGGGGGTACAAATGCTGAATATTGGAACTTGTTAGTTTCTAAAGAAAGTACTAGAAAACACGGCTCTTATAAAAGCATGCTAGATATTTGAAGATAAATTGTTTCCCAACAAGGTGCACTCGCAACAATTAATGATATATCAGATGTGGCTGCTCACTTGATTTTGTGTCACATGCTCACACAGGGATATATATATATATATATATATTCAGCAATGTAGAATAGTTATACCTGTGCTACGATCATAATTGAACTGAGTCACGACGATGCTGTCAGACTTGATCGCGTTCAGTAATCATGACATTTTGCAGAAGACTTGCGTAAGTTAGCTAGATGATTCTCACCTTAGCCGTATGGATATATATATATATATATATATATATATGCTTCTAATTGTTTGTAGCTGCTCAGCTACCATGAGGCATAAATGATGCGCTTCTGACGGCTCCCTGTGTGGACGGCAGCCGGCTCCATTCTGACTACACTGTACTACTCAGGTAGACGATGAAACAGCAACGATATGATATCTCTGACTAGCATCTTGTGTGCACGGGTAGCCAATGTATCATGACATGTAATGCTATGGCCAGTGCTACCATATTGTGTACACAGCAACCTATATAGTACTCATGTCTCTATTTACTGTCAAGGCATAAATAATATTTTCATAAAATTTTTGAATAAGCCGGACCATTAAACACGATGTCCAAAAGTCAACAAATGCTTCCATTGTGAAATGGAGGGACTAACTTTCTCCATAAGCATGAGATACAAAAGGCATTATAATGGTACATTTTGCCACATTTCATTGGCCACATAGGGGTTTACATTGGATATTTGCTTGGCTTCCATCAATAGTACTACTAAGGAGGCAAGCGAATCTTACATTATAGTCTTCATTCAATTATTTTTGACCTACCACACTTGACAAATACAATTGCCAGTAAGTTTTTATCCAGATCCATGTGCTGCTTTTGAGACCTGTACCTTCGGATCATGAATAAATTGCTTCAACTGATTATTCTTGGCTATGAGATTACCACATTTTCTTCTTTACTATTGCAAGCAGGAGATTTCCTTTTGGAGTCTTTTTATTTCCCTTTTCATTTTCTGTTATCTTCAAGCAACTTAGCATGGTTCTTTTGCAAAAAGGTGAAATCCCTCTCAGGTCGTCCCTTTCTCCAGCAATGTCCTTACACACTTTGCAATCTCCAGGACCCTGTACTTCCACAACCTCAGAGCGTGACCTCTGAAATCATCGAATTTGACGAGGCCTGATTTCTCTAAACGTTGGATCACATCGCGAGAGCTTTCGAATAGCTCTTCATGCAGATATTGATGATGACCTTCTAAATTCTCTTGGGCCGTTATATCCCCTTGATACCCAGCTAAGAAGATGCACTTCTATAACAGCATGGAAGTTCCCACTGGCTCTTGTCTCATATGTTATTCTGGGCGCTTTCAGTCTGAGCTGATCCACGATTCATGCTAGGATTTTCACGTAGTTCAAGTTTATTTTGGCCATAGCAAATGATACACTGAAATTTGATGCTAAAAAAATTATAGCCTGTGGTATACAAGATAAAAAATGACATGCATGATGGTCGATTATTTAATAAAATATTTATTCTAAAAGTGTTCTAGGTACAATAAAATACAAAAACAACACTTCAAATGTAAGTAATAATAATCATAATTATGAGTACTGTAAAATACAACCATGGGCTGAGTGTCATTACCCGTACCTTTTTGGGATGTCAGCTGGTTTTCTGATTGCATGGAGCATGCTCTCAGACTCCGCCATAGCTACTCCCACAACAAGCATGCCCTTTTTATAGCCTTTTGGAGCACATATTATTCTTTTGCCATATTTGTTGCCTACAAAGATTGGGAATAGATATTGTGGTCTGATTGTAACAGTATTAGGCCTAGAAAAGACTATGCATAGATAGCCAGTTATATCCTATGAGTGCCAGTTGTATCTAATGTCACATGTGCTGCACATATAGGATATACTGATTATTTGGTGACCATGCATGGCCATGTCAGTTTTTGTTGGTTAGGTCCTTTCATGTCCCGTGACAAGCCATATCCATCCCTTGCAATAAATTCATGTACTGCGTACTGGTGGCCGCTTTGGATTGGCTATTTATAGAAGACCTCTACGACACAGTTTTTCCCCACACCGTGCTATTTTCCATGCCTGCACTAGGTAGGTAAATGTTTCAGAGTTTTTCTACTGCTAGACCAAGAGAAAGAAATGGAAAAAAATATCTTACATGTCTGATCCGCATGCTCACATTTCATGAATAGAGTGCTTGGCTACCTATCATCATTTGTCACTTATGCCTTTCATGCTTGTTTTTGTATTGATTTGTTATTAGAACCTCCAACTCGTTGTGTTGTGGGCTACTTTTGTGCATGATATACACTATTAATGTATGTACTTATTCATTTGGCCATTAATTAGTTGTGTCCTTATAATCATCATATGCATGCTTATATGTATATCCTATATATGGACATGATATTATTCTCATCTGCACAGAAGAAACCATGGACACGGTGCAATCCTCCGAGGCCACAGAGGATGCTCAGGCCTATGCTCCCGTGTTCAATGTATGTTACATTTACTTTCACTAATATGTATGCATCAACATGGTGTCCTATGTGTTCTTTGATTTTTGCCATCAAAATTAATTTATTGCAGGAATGTTTGAAAGCCTTACACCTGATTTTTCATTAATTCTGATGTAGGAACCGACTGTCATTACCATTTCACGTAAAAGCATGCTGAGGCAAATCTCTAGCAAAGTAGGAGCAATCATTCGCACTGAAGGGATAGTGAAGCTTGATCAAACTCGTAGGATAGCATGGCTTACAATTGAAATTCCTCCTCGGAACAACATGGAAGTTATGACTGTTGAGATTTCCATGGTAACACTTGCATTACTGATTACGAAGCAGAGGAAACTGTTTCTGAGATAGCACTAGCTCACTTGCTATCACAGATGAATATCCATGTATGATGTGAACTATGTCACCCTGAATGAAACCTATAACCAGCTACATAATTACATAAATTGGGCCCAAAGTCTTTATCTCAGGTATGAACTGTCACGTGTTGAAAAAACTGGGCTATTGAACACCCACAGAAATCTTTTGAGGCGGCTGAGGTTGATATGCGCAAGTTACAGTGACATTATTCCACTTGCACCCAGTGGCCCTGCAAATCCAACAGCCATGTGTCCTGATCAACTCATCTATACCGGGGCAAGTCCGCCAGAGACTCGATATGAGCAGCTTGCCCATGAATTATTCAACGTTATGCAGGAGTATACCCCGGCAACCCAGTAAAAATGAAGCGGTATGTTCAAAGCTATACCGAATACTTTTTTGTTTGTTTTGAATCATATATGATTATACTCTTATCTTCATAGGAATGCGTCTTGTCAAGGCTACTGCAAGCACGTGTTGGAGATTCCATTAAGGGCCAGCACTTCCTCCTGTTGTCTCCAGACCATGTGATGTCTGCTCTTGTTCAAGCTATCAGTCACCGTTCTAACCTATACACCATTTTCCTTTCAATGGGAAATTTATATGTGATGTAGGCATTGCGAGGTGGCCAAGCATATCTACTTTGTATTTGTTGCGTGCTCTTTGTGTATCTGTGAAATAGTGTCTATGCTTATTATTGTGTCAGGCACTTGCGCAAGTGCATGTAACTGTTGGTACGTACGTGTGTTAATATAGTGTGCAATTTATGCAAGGTATATCAGTGATGAAGGCTCTGTATGATTCTGGTCACTTCACTCTTTGTGTAATATTCATGCTCTGTTTTGCCTGTTCCATTATAATTAATGCGTATGAGTATGTGGATGCAGAAAAATGGTACTAGCTAGGCATCGCAGGATTGATGTGCACCTAATTGTGATCTAGGAAAACGATACGGCCCTTATATTTTTTCAGACGTTGGTACATAGTGCTTACTTCCTGCATGCAAGATGTAGCTTCCATCTGAATCCTTCAAGGAATTAATTAAATTCCTTACTTATATGGGACTGTATGCGTGTGAAAAAAGGGCAACCAGCCTGCCCCATGAGCTGAACCGGCCCAAGTATATAAAAAAGAATAGAATGGAAGTATTTTCCAGTTCCCAAGTGCCGCGTGAAAAAGGAATAGCAACCTAGCGTGTGTGTACATCGCATGCATGCGGCAGGCTTTCACCGAGTACTGTACTAAAGAGGATGCTGAAACAACAGCCTAGGTTGGCCTTGTGGCTGTATGTTGCATGCATGCTGCTAGCTACATCAGAGTTACTGCTGAGACAGTCCTTGAAACAGAAGCCTAGGGTGGCTTCTAGATTGCATGCACGTTGCTAGCTATCAGTGTATAGTCCTAAAAAGGACATTGTAACAGAGAACTATACCCTGCCTTGCTTTGTTAGCACTATTTTTGTCGTGGAATAGGCTTGCGAGACAAAAAAGACCTATCGTATTTAATTAATGTGCCACCCATTGAGCATTGTTTCCCATTGTTGTTTCTCTTGAAATGATTTTTTTTCTAAGTTCATCTTATTGGCTGATTGCCTACCTGTTTGTGATCTTAATTTTAATCCAATTTTGTGTGTTATCTATGGTATACATATTACAGGCATCTTAATGTCTGCTTCTCAAGTGCCCGCTACTCAGCCTACCTAGGCATCTTGATATGTCTTACTATATTGTACCGGCCAACCAGTAATGGACTATTAGGTACTTAGGAAGACAGCATACATTTTTTAAACATAAATGGACATCTAGCCAATAGCAACTTACGAGAGGGACATGTAGGACCGGCCACTGCATCAGTCATGAACTCTTACACACTATACTTTTATGCAGCTCCGCAATTCAAGGGACCTGGTTGGACGCGGATTGGCGCCCACATTCTGTTTTGGCGTGTGTGTATATCTTCCTCTCCCAAGAACGACGAGTGAAGCTCAGCTCGGGTAGAGAATGAACTTCGCCAGAGGTACCGGCTTCCTTGCTTAGTTTTAGGACAAGGATCCTCCATGGCTGCTCTTATGCTATCACTCCTCCTGGCCGCGTGCTTTTTGGTCATGCTGGATCGCGCTGGCTGGTACCAAAATCATGTCCTGGCTGCGGGTTCCTTTTCGAGTGCATACTTGCTTGTCTTCTACTTTCAGCGAGCTATGGCCAGGGCATCCAATCCAGCTGAGTGGAGATTCAATATGAGAGTATCATGGTGTGCCTTGCTCATTCTGGTGGTTCTTCTAGGTTCCACGGTGCATCAGTACGCATCGCCGTCAGTTGCTAATTGCATGTGGGTGATTGCATCCAGCTTTCAGATTGCTGTGTTAATACTTCTTGAGGTTGTGCAACCCCCCAGCACACCCGAGACAATGAGCCCAAATATTACAGTTTAGTGTTGGTCTTAGTGTAACTGCTTCTTTTCATACAGTTCATGGCGTTTCAGACGCAACATCTGTATCCCCTATATGTATTTGCTTCAGATTAGGGTGTTAGCGTGGTCGCAGCTTAGGTTAATTAATTAGTAAATGAAATGGAATACGAACTGTAAGGGCCATCCAATGTAATAGTTGTTCCACATGAGTGTGACCAGTGAAAGAAGAAGCTTTGGAAAGCTAATAAAAATATGTGACTGATGTATTTTTATATGAAAAGGTCTTGGTAATAGAAGTAGTTATATATGTCACCAATGCTGTTTTTTTAATCTTCGACTTGAATATGCATGGTAAAGCCCAATGAAATTCTACATCGATCAATAGCATTCGTTAGATTGTATTTGGTGGGTAGCTGTCTCTATTCTCGTGTACAATAACCAAAGAATCAGATAGATAGTTATCAGTACTCTAGGAAATTAAAACTCATGTATATTGCTTTACTAATTTGATATTTTCCATAATACGCTATGTCATGAAACATGGAGGCTAAGAACTGGACTAGGACATGATATTAACCGTATCAAATGTCATTATGTAGTTTGTGTACTACCGATTCCTTGTCCATTTGAAAGCAAGTACAAATATCCACAAAGGTTACCTTCATAACGGTTGTAAAACTCATCAATATCATTTAACCCAGGTACACACTTACAAATACTTTCTAAATAGCTGCTACATACCATCTAATGTTTTCATATGTTCTAGGCTCATCAAAATAGCCAAACAATGAAGCATATATTTGTTACTCCCTCGGTTCTTATATTCATGCCGTTTCAGACAAAGCAAATGAGCTACAATTGGACTAGCAGATTGTGTATGAACGTCAGTAATAATAAAAAAAGAGGGAGTAGTGTACTAAAGCTCATACATGTAAAGGTAGTAGTAAAAATACAACAAAGCAGTTCTGATGAGATAAAAATTGATATCAAAACATACACACGGTTAATAATTAAGACATTGACACATTTGCACTACCCAGTTTGTTTATTGTCCTTTTCCAAACTCCAACCGTGCGTATGGGCAATCAACCTAATATCTATTGCAAAACTCACTTATAGCATTGATCGCTGGTTTGCTCACATCACGCTCCCATGCTATAGCCTCTGCAGTATGGTCTGGTCCATTAAGATGTGCACGTATTGCCTCTGAGGCGTCAAGAGAGCAAAAAGCCCAGCCCCAAACATCAACCATGTGGCGGATCTTTGCACTTTGTGCTTTTGCAAGAGCTTGTGTGTTGGCCTTGATCTCAGCTATGGCATCATAACGACTCTTTCTTCCAGTGAAAAAATCACATAGCTCGGGCACTCCAATGGCTTTTCCTAGCCCAGTGTGCTCCACAAGATTGTTACACATATCAAAATATTCCTTGACCTCCTCCACTAAGCCAGCATCAACCATACAGTCAACACGACGCTCTAGATATTCATTGAGAATCACCTCATTAGCATGGATCCAAAGGAAACAGCTTTGAAACCTTGAGGATGGGAAATAATTGGATTTTTTTTCAAAGGTTTAACCAGGGAAGGATCAAAATGGTCAACAAGGAGTCCATGGATGAGTGAGTTGGACCCACCAACCACAATAGGCATGTGACCACGCCGTCTAATTGAGTTTGCCGTGGTGGTTGCGAGAGATCGGAATAAGGACACAGGGAAATCACCAGGGTGGAGGGAAAGACTCCAATAAGATGGTGTGGAATACCACATCGATCAAGCATACTCACCTTGTTAGTGGCGATGTCAAGGCCGGCATACATTTGAATCTTGTCAGCGTTCAAGGCCTCACCCCCAATCATCTTGGCAACATATAGATAGCTTCGTCTTCCCGGTGCCAGTAGCACCCGCAATGACTACCAGCTTATTCGTCAACATTTTTTTTGAGGGGGGGGGGGGGGGGGGGGGGGGGGGGGGGGGATGAGCGAAAATAATTGGTGGAGAACAAGCGTATTCGAGAGAACTCGTGAGTGTCTGCCTATTCATGAGAAAGGGGAAAGTGCATCAATTTGTATGGAAGTCTAGGCCTACATCTTGGTTTACCAGATGCAGGCCCAGTTAGGTGCAAACAAACCCTTTCAGACCGTCGGATCCAAATCCTAGGATCCAAACACAGGGAGGGTGCCCTTACCCTTAGTCCCGGTATGCAACTTCATAGATAACCCCTCGAAAGGATAGCTCATTCCAGAGAAATCCCTCTTCCCTTCCCACAAATGCGACCCCGCGGCCCCTGGTGCGGATGAGGACGTGGCACTCCATAGCAAGAATGCATTCATTAATTACAGTACCTAAAAAATAGATATATGCATAACCCAAATATAATTTGAACATATTGTTCCCACCAGATTCCAGCCATACTGTAATTTTCTCAGATGATTGTATACACAGCAGGCCACTTGGGCTGCATGGCCCAACCTGGTCCATATACACAATACCGTCATGATCGATTAGTTGTGGCCCACTTAGGCACCATCCGGTAAGCAGGCCGGTCTGTGACGGGCCGCTGGGCATAGACTTAGACAGACCGTGTCATGTTGGGCTGGCGGCCCACGACGCTTAGTCATTGGCCAAAAGTTAGTTAAATACGTGCAACCCGTTTAGCATGGATTATTTGAAATAAATTAAATAAAGTGAGATATACATGGGAAATATGAATTCAACGTAAAATCACAATAATTTAATGAATATGGAAGGGAACTTGAAAATTAACAAATAAATACTAAAAATTGTCTTAAGTTTTGTGTTATCGAATATTGTGCCATCGGTCATGCCGTCCTGGCCCTCATCTAATCGTATCGTTCTGTGATGACCCACCACCCAACGCATGGCATATGCACACTTGGCCGAGCCAGGCTCCCACCATGCAATATGCCCCTCTCAGCCAGGCCCGCTGGAAATGGGGAATCGAGCATTTCCGCCGGCCAGGCCGGCGCGAGCGAGCGCACGAGTTGCATCAGTGCAGAGAGCAGCGGTGTGCAAAGCGTCCAGGCAACCATCACTTTCACTGATGGGCTTGCTGCATGCACATTGGTAACCAATGAGAGGGCATTTGCATGGCAGCGGCCTGGCCACGGAGAGCCTGGCTCAACTGGTGCGTTGTAACGACGAGGCGTGCGGAAACCAATCACACCATTAGCGTCTGGTCGTGTCATGATCATATCGGCCTGCAGTGACATGCCTTGGGGACCATATGTATTCTTCAGATAACTCTATTTTGTCCCATCTGTTGGTCTAGAGGTAGGTAGCAAACATTGGAATATTTACTTGCCAGTTGAGACGTGCAAGATCGATTGCATGTAGAGTTGGCAAACAATGTGACGGGAACATTGCATGATGTGAGTTGACGTGTGCAATGATTGCTATCCACAGATGATACCAGTGAGCAGTAACAAGAGATATGTCAGATACTCGACAAGCAAAAAATGGCATGGCCATGCTAGCGAGGCACATGTATCTGCAGCATGTCTGATATCAGATGTTACGGGCAGGATAGCACAACACGGCCATCGATGCATAGATTTCCTTGGTCATGATATTGTTGCAATCTGACGGTCACACATGTTCTCAGTCAATGGCCATCGATGGGTTTTGCAGGTTGGTAGTTATGTCTTCTCTTTTTTTTGTTATATTATGGTGGTGTGTAGTATAACTCTAGCTCCAGCCTATATAGGCATGATCTGTTACCTTTCTTCCAGTGCACCACTTCAACTCCACTTTGTCCGCCTTGCATGCCTATTTTCTTAGTGCCTGCGCCTATATATTGTCTCCAGAAAATTTGTCATTGTGTGTTCCTTCCTTCCGCTTAAAATTTTTTTTTTTGTAACCTGCTATAATAAATAATGTTCTTAGTTCTTATATAACCACTGTTACCTTTGTTTGCTAGACTTAGAAAAATTTAGGATAAGAGATACCATTTTTCTTTATTGTTGCATTTTGAGGTGCCATCGGCCTGTTCTTTCATGTTCATGTACCTTTTGCTTCAGTTATTTGTCAGAAGCATTAGTATTCTCATCATTTCTCTCCGTTCTGTTTGTCTGTAGGTGTCCCCCAGGTTGCATTGCACTACAAAAGTATAATTCACACAAAGCAATGTCGAGTCCATGGTGGATACAAGCACTTATATCCACTGAGTTCTTTGTCCCATGTGAGTGGCACCCAGAGTACCCATGTAACATCTTCTGCATCGATTGCAGTGGTGAGAAGCAAAGGTATTGTTGCTGTCTCTGTGACGAAATTCATCATCACAACCACCATACGCTTCAGGTTAGCTAGATGTTTGTTTCCGTTTTTTATTGCTTCACCAACTTGCTGTTGGAAATTTAAGTTCCTTGACTAAGTCCACTCCTGCCTATCTACACTCACAGATACGTCGATGCACGTATCACAATGTTGTTCGTGTTGCCGACGTGAGGCACCTTGTTGATATCCAAGGCGTGCAGGTCTACAGAAACAATAATACACCAGTGCTCTACATTCGCACGCGGTCGCAGTCACGGCGTGCCCCACACCGCGGCCATGTGCGTTATGCAAACTAGACACTCAGTATCGCCGCTGTGCCAATTGCGCAAGGCGACTGCTGGACCCTGTGTCTTGGTGCTCTATTCAGTGTAAGGTGCGATAGTTTACCAGCTGGCTTCTCATGGTTGGATCTTTTCAAGTTCATTTTTTTTCTAACCAATTTGCAACTTTAATTAGGTCAACAGTGCATATCTGAGAGAGAGCACCAATGTAGCCCAGGAAGATGTTGGAAGGAGCGTCCTTTTGAACTCTGCACAACATCGAGTTTGCGTCGGCGACCCGAAAGGGACTAGCCAGGCGTTCCCCACTGATGTAACAAGTGCAGCTTAGAATGCATGAAAAAAATATGTATAAACATGTTTCGGTCTGAGTGAGTTATATATGTTTTTTTAAAGTCATGAGTTAATTACATGTGTTTGTAAATTTGCTGCCCTTCGGTGCTTGTTGCTTCGCATGCAAAGTCACGACATAAATTTTCTCCACTGATTCCTCAAAAATTATTTCTTCTTCAATACAGAATAATATTGTGCGTTATCTAGCACCAGAACATTAAAATGCATCCTAAACATTGTACTGATACTAGCTGTAACGGAATATATATGGAGGTGCGGGTAGTTTCCCGGGTCTCTACTTCCGAATTTATCTTAGACCTGAACTTCTTGTCCACAATGTTTGCATTGTCGAAGCCTGGACGCTAAATCATCCATGCAAACCCGTTTCATTGAAAATATACCTGGCCTGTGATGTTTGAACTTTACCCAAAAAGTCACCCGCAGCGAAGCGCGGGCACTGGTGGCTACATGTGTATTTTAGAGGAGAACTAACTGCATTACTAGTATATTAAAATATTTGTAAATTACCCTGAATAATAACTAACTAGTCAGTGAGCAGACAACACAAATCCTACCCCAAAATAACTGCAGGTTGAATATTGATTTGTATCTTACCCAGAAGACATCGAATATCCTAACAACCCAAAAAAAAAGTTTCAGATAAGGCAATAGAGTATTCATTTTCACAATAATCTAATTGATGGTATAGAGTATGAACATACACTACAATAAACTGATTTCTCACGGGACAACACATTAACTAAATACCAAAAAGAATCGCATGGAGGATGGGGGGGTCGAGTAGCTATCAGACCCATATAAGAGTACAGAACTTGTGACCTTATTCGTGAAAGATCGAGAAGAGGCTGGGAAGGAATGAGATAGCCAGGAATTAACGGAGATGGTGTTATCAAACTAGAATTGTAATGCATATGCAACCTACCTCTGATTTCTTGCTTTCTTCAAAAAAAAATGATCGTCACTTCTATTATATGCTCAGATTAGAATGATTAACCTCATCTTCATCCATGGATAGGTACCTGCGACAACAGTTAAATAAAAGTAATCCATGGTGGGTTTAATAATTAGAAGACATACACTGTACAAATGTTCAATAAAATGTGGATGTGCTATATAAAATACCAATTTCCTTGCGTAAAGGTTAAGTAAATATACAATGCTTCATATAGATACATGCATACAAAGATATTTTGACAGGCTTGCTTTATACAATCATTTAACATTCGGTAGATTCAATGTCCATAATCTGCTAAAAGTTCACAAAGAGCAAATAAAAATAGAAGAGTGCAACTATCAAAATATGGAAGAAGTATTTCTGGGTCTACAGCGAATAGACATTGTGCACCAAATAACAGCTACTGATCGCTGCCACCCACGGTTCCATTGAAGCAAGCATCCCACAGATGTAACCGCCCAGTTAACCAAACAAAAACAGAATTATTTTGAATGGTAACTCAGTCATAACTAACTAGTTTGCCACACACCACTAATTCGTAATTGAGGGAGTTGACGAAACCAATTTCCCAAACCCCTAATATATTGAACAGATCACAAATTCGATTTAGCAAGGGAACTAACAAAATTGAATCAATATTCAATCAAACTGCAATGAATCAATACCCTTTTCCAAAAATTTGAACTACCATCTGCTTTGTTTGGTTAAGCAGAATTAATGAACATAGGGAACAACCATCTCAATTGCTAATACTAGGAACTATCACATCCTTGAATAATTGGGGGAAAGTAACAAAGAAATTGGGGTTGCAGATAGAACACACCTGACAGGATGAACACCAAATCATGGATGTGCCTGAGAAAATGAAATCAGAGAAGTGTCAGGCCAGGGCTTCACCAGCGGTATGCCACCGAAATGGTACGCCTCGCAGCTTCTGCTAGGAAATCTGGTTTTTTATGTCGGGAAGAGGAAGCAATGCAATTTTTGAAACAAGCCCAGTTTTCTTGATCCAAAACAATAGTGGGGCCGTTATTATCTGACAAATGGGGCTGATCAGAATTCGACAAATTGAACGTCCAACCATCGACTGAACCGAAAGTTGTTTTCAGTCCCCTGCACAGGAGTAAATCCGATGAAATATAGGTTCTAAATGCAGGTACCTTGCATAAGTGTAAAACATATGGAAGCAGAGACTGCTCAGATGCACAACACAGAAAATGTGAAGCGAAGGATTTTGGCATAGGATAAGTGAAATTATGTGAACTGCAAATAACAAATGCACAAATTGCAGTATTTTCCATTTGCGATTTCTATTAAAGGAGTAAGCAATTATAACAATTCTGCATTTGTAGTTACATAATTCAATCCCACCACTGTTCATTCTATTCTTGTATTTTATCTTAACTTGTTTCCTTTTTGCAAATCTACTATTGTTCACTCTGCTCGAATTCCAGCCAAGGAACAGCCTCGTACCAGTTCATCCCAGGAGAGGCCATCGTCTCATGAGATCTACAAAAATCCTCGTGAGACACAAATACTTTCCTCCAATGTCCCAAGAACCTCATAGGCTCCACAAAGGGTGCCAGCAGGTACACATTTTGGCTCGTGTTTCATTTACTTGTTCGGCTAATGTTGGTGTAGAGATGTAACGCTTCTCTATCTTTTAAAGGGAGACCAGTAATGCCATACGAAAATGGAAGCACCAAGGACACCTATGACACACGAAGGTGTGCAATGAACTCGGAATATCCTCCACAACAAAAGTCCCACAAACATATGGTTATTATCAGACATCCAGCAAGCATGCTTAGACTGTCTCCAACGGAGACCCCATTCCTTCACTTATACCCAAAATATGTTGTAAAATGGACAAAAACACTCTCCAACGGATGATCCAAACCAATGACCCATTCGGCGCCTCCTCCCGCCACCCAGAAATGAATCACGCCGGCGCGCGACCCAGCCGCAGCAGCCGTCTCCCTCCCCGTTTTTTCTTAGCGTATCTCCCCCTCCTCCTCTCCGTCACCGCAGCAGGAGGCAGGGGTGGAGCAAAAGCGCGGCAAGGAGGCGGAGCAGTGTCATCCCCGGAGCTGCTCGCCGCGGCCACCGTCTGCCGCGCCTGGCGCGCCGCGTACAAGGCGGAGCCCTGGCTCGACGGGGAGGAGTCCGACGATTTGGTAATGGGGAATTTGGGAGAAGAACACAGGAAGAACTAGTCAGGAACTTGAGAAGGAAGAAAGAGATTTAGTTTGGAGTAGTTCATTCTTGTTGATCGATGAGCGAAACAGAGGTTCTCCACTGGCATATATACCAGGACCCGTTACACTGACCACAAGGGCCCACTCCATCAGCTCGCAGGCTGGAACACGCAAACGCTAAAGGCGGGAAAAGCTATAGCCGTAATCAGAACAGTTCAGCCACTCAAAAGTAGAAGGCGTATTCTCCGAAGACGTCTTCTCTGTAGGCATTGTTGCCGGATCGGCCACAACATTACTCCCCCCCAGGGAATCAGATTGGCCCCAAGCTGGCGCCAGCGGGTAGCGTTGCTTCAACACATTGTAATCTTCCCATGTAGCCATTGCATCAGGGAGAGACGTCCACTTGATCAGAACCTGGGTAATTGCCCTGTTGCCCTTCTTAACCAAGCGACGTTGGAGTATCTTCTCGGGAAACAGCTGAACTTGATCTTCACCATATGCTGCAGGAATGTCATGGAAGACTGGAGAATAATCAGCAACAAAAGGTTTGAGCTGTGAAACATGAAACACATTGTGTATGCGACTGTGTTCGGGAAGTGCTAGTTTATAAGCCACTGCACCGACTTTGGCCAAAACCTCATAGGGACCAAAATACTTGAAGGCTAACTTTGGGCAAGGTCGATTTACCACCGAAGATTGAGCATACGGTTGCAATTTCAGAAGGACTTTTTCACCAACAACAAAGGATCTGGGGGACCTGTTCTTGTCAGCCTGGGTTTTCATCTTATTCTGAGCTCATTGCAGTTGTTGCTTCAGAAATTCTGAGTATAGATGTCTCTCCTTCAGAAGATCAGCAACCTCAACATTTTCAGAGTTGTGCAGGACAGGAGTACTACCCAAATTAGCTTCCACCCGATACAAGGCCTTAAAAGGTGTACAGCCCAAGAAAGAACGAAAGCAGATATTGTACCAGAATTCTGCTAAAGGCAACCACTTGCTCCACTTGTGGGGACAGCTAACTGCACAACGAAGATACATCTCAAGACATTGGTTCACTCTTTCTGTCTGACCATCTGTCTGAGGATGATAAGAAGAGCTCAACTGCAGTTTAGGATCCATAAGCTTAAATAATTCTTTCCAGAAAAGACTAATAAAGATCTTGTCTCTGTCTGACACAATGGACTGAGGAACTCCATGAAGTTTAATGATGTTATCCAAAAACAGCTTAAGGTGGTGTTTCTTGTTTGACTTAAGAAATACCAACAGTTACCAGATACTGTGTCTTGTGCTGCTTCTCTAGCAGTTTTACAGGAGAACTTACTTGACAGGCAAAGAAAATCAGGTAGCAAACCAAGTATGCCACGTGCTCATACAGATATTAAACAGAAGTCTGATGTGAAGCACAATTTCTCCTCTGGTGAGTTGTGGAAGGCAAAGCAGTTAAAGGAATATCGCAGGGCTAACCAGTTATGCTTCAAGTGTGGTGACAAGCATGTTCCTGGTCACAAGTGCAATTTATCTGCTGATGGTCAGGTTCATGCTCTTGGTGCTGAGGCTGGTGATGGAGGTGGCATTTTGTCTGATGAAATACTGGACATGTTGGAGTTGGCTGAATGCCATGCATTGGATCATGATGCCTATCTATCTATGAATGCTGTGTCTGGCACTGATAACCCTAAGTGCATTAAACTCAGAGCATTGGTCAACATCAGGTATTGCTTATACTGGTTGATTCAGGCAGCAGTCATACTTTTGTCAAATCTCAAATTGTTGACAGGATTGGGGGCCAGTTGAAAGACATATCTCCTCTTAAAGTTAAGGTGGCCAATGGTCAGTTAGTGTCTTGTACTCAAGAAATTCCTGATCTCACATGGTGGATTCAGGGTGAAACATTCTCCTGCAATGCTAAAGTGTTACCACTAGGTGGTTATGATCTCATTTTGGGCATTGACTGGCTGGAGCAATTTAGCCCCATGAACTGTGATTGGTTTGAAAAATGGATAGAATTTCAGTACAATGGCAAATTGGTCAGACTCCAAGGAGTTAATTCTGCTAATGCCAATGTTCTGGAAGTGCAAGCTACACAATTAGCTAAGTGGTATGCAACAAATGAAATATGGGCAACTGTAGTGGTCTCTGCTATGCTACCTGATTCTGCTGATGATACAGTGCAGTTACCTCCTGATATCAAGCTTATTAAACAAATACAAGGAAGTGTTTCAAGAGCCTACTACTCTACCTGGGTCTTCACCATTTAACTGTAAACCTTACAGATATACACCTCAGCAAAAGGATGAGATTGAGAAACAAGTAGCTGAAATGTTGAAAGCTGGTTTTATCTCTCCAAGCCTAAGTCCTTTTGCATCACCAATTCTTCTAGTCAAAAAGAAGGATGGTTCCTGTGGACTACAGAAAATTGAATGATCTGACCATCAAAAACAAATTTCCTATGCCTATAGCTGATGAAATTTTTGATGAAATAGCAGATGCTAAGTGGTTTTCAAAGCTGGATCTCAAATCTGGATTTCACCAGATTAGGATGACTGTTGCAGATGAACATAAAACTGCCTTCAAAACTCACCATGGCCATTTTCAGTTTAAGGTCATGCCATTTGGCCTAACCAATGCTCCAGCTACCTTCCAATGTCTTATGAACAATATCTTGGCTCCATTTTTGAGGAAATTTGTTCTTGTCTTTATGGATGACATCTTAATCTTTAGTAGGACATTGGAGGATCACATTAAACACTTAGACCTGGTATTTCAAATACTGTTGCAGCACCAGTTATTTGTGAAACTCAGCAAATGTTCATTTACCCAGAATAGGCTGGAATACCTGGTGTAGCGTTTCCGCTTTTCACAGGATCGAGTCGGTCCGCGCTGATGAACAGACGCAACAGTACAACACATAAATAGGCACAATTTAAGTCTTAAAGTTATTACATTAGTTCAAATTAAAACACAGAGTCGCACAGCGGAAATTTTAAAGCGTTTACATCACGATTGGTCCAAAAGAGACAACGACAATTACGACAAAGGACGATACACGCTCTCACGAGAAGAAGTCCGCATTCCAAGCCCTTAGAATGCGAACACAGGAGTAGCTCACTCCTCAGTCTCCCAGTGAGCCGTCCAGCCAAAAGGAAGCTGGCCGTCCCACTGACCACCTCCACCTGTGGAGTCAGGGATGAAGGTACTACCTGCACAAAAATATAAAGAGCCAAACCCTGAGTACTAATTACTCAGCAAGACTTACCCGTCAACGTGGCTAACTACAGCCGACTCCTAGGATGCAGAGGCTACAAGGGGTAGGCTGACTCATTGCATAAAGCCGCACTAATTACTTGGTCCTTACTTTCAAGTTTTAATCCCAATTAAGTACGTAACCAATAAAACAGTGCACTTATCTCTAAAACAGGTATAAAGCAACAATTCAGCAGGTAACAGCAGTATACAGCATAGTATATGAAGATAACCATAATAAACTAGCATCATCATCATCATCATCCATAATCACACTACGAGGTGACTCAGTGAACAAGTGGGTGCTCATTTCCGAGAGCGGCGGCATCGATGTACATCCTGCAGGAGAAACCTGACCACACGACGCACACGCCAAAAGTCGTATGCGGCAACCGTTTACGCTGTTCCCCCCTAGTGCTGGCTGGGTCTCACACCTCCCGAGAAAGGCCCTCCCGCATGGTCCCCGTCCCAGACGTGTGCCCCTGTAAGCTTCATGACCATTGGAGCTAGGGAAACCCCAAGGTATGAATGTTTTGGTGATAGGATGAGAACCATGAATGTGACTAACACTCTTTGTGAGATCTTATAGGTCACATATGAAGAAAGCTCCGTCCGTTGGTGGTGAACGCCAACACACCATGAACTTAATGACAAGGATGATTGGTTGCCTTCATCTACACAAGAACGGACTTGATGGAGTCGCGGAGAAGATATGGATCAAGGCTAAGGACATGCTAGATCCAAGCGGGTGTTGCTTGGTTAGATGTTAGCTTGAGTCCATAGGAAAAACCGGACTATCAAGAGGGTTCGAGGTGGTTCTCTTAGTACACACTAGTTTATAGAGATCATTGGATGCATGGTGAGTCTTCAGGGGCTAGGGTGGCAGAAGAGGCTTGAAGGAACCAAGTTTGAAGATGTTGGAAGCAAGGATCAAAGAAGTGGTCGAGTTCCAGCAGAAGTGAAGCCACCGTAGGATACGGTGCCGGTCACCGTATGATACGTTGACTGCAGCAGATGAAGACCAGAGAAGAAGAGTTTTCTGGCAGAAAAGAGAAGAAGCCACCGTATGGTATGGTGCCAGTCACCGTATGATACGGTGACTGCGAGAAGAGAAGTCCAGATGAGGTGATGACCTGGCAGGAGAAGACAGAGGTCATCGTATGATACGGTGATGGTGTCACCGTATGATACGGTGGTCACCGTATTTTATAGTTTCCAGAGAGTTGGAAGTTGCCGAAGCTGAAAGAATGAAGCCACCGTATGATACGGTGGGGGTCCACCGTATGATACGGTGATACCTGAAGATGGAAGTCCAGAGATGGAGATGCTCTGGCAGGTGACGGGAGGTCACCATATGATACGGTGGTCAGAATCACCGTATGATACGGTGATTCTTACGGTGACTTGGTTTCTGGATACTTTGGGCAACGGCTAGTTTGAGGTTGGTGGCCTATATATAGCTGGTTGCTCGCCCTTTGAGTTCTCTTGACCCAGGAAAGATGGGAGGTGCTGTCAAGAAGCCAAGAGAAGAAGTGTGAAGCACTTGAGAAGGATTTGGAGTGATCCTAGTGCTTGAGAGAGTAGCAAGTTGCATCCTTTGATCTCTAGGCTAGTGTGGCTTGAGAGAGTCATCTAGGGCTGTTACTCTTGGTCTATGGCAAGGCCTAGACCGGTTAGGCGTCGGTGTTGAGCTGTCCAAGGAGATTGTGGAAGTCGACACAAGTTTGTACACGGTCTTGGAGCTTCCCGTGCGAAAGAAGCATCACTAGTGGAGCGCCCTTTGGCACGCATCAAGTGCGGAGCCTTACCTCCGGAAGAGTACCCGGGATCGAGCCCGGCGGGACGTGCCCGCGACTTCACTCGGAGGGTGAATTGGTGCTCTAGGAGGGATCGCCATCGAGCGGAGGGACGGGGGTCGAGACTCGGCGGGAGTGACCAACGTCGAGTAGGGGAAGGCGCCATCCTTCCGAGACCACGGGAAAACATCATGAGCATTCTCTATCCCTTCTCTTTACTACTCGCATTTACTTATCGCACTTCATATGATTGCTTGTAGTACTTGAGTTGTGCTCTTATCTTGCTTGTATGTTTACCTTGGTACCTACTAGCTTCACTAGGTTTGCTTGATTGCCTTGCTCGTGTGCTTACTTGTTATAGCCTATCTAGTAGCTCTAAGGACTCTACTTAGTGTGCCTAGTATCTTGGTTGCCTTGTCTCTAGTTAGTATCTTGTTACCTTGCCTTGCCTAGCTTAAGTCTTCCGCTATCTATCTATCTTGTGCTAGGTTGCTAGTGTGGTGTGATTGTGTTATCTATATGCACTAGCTATATAGGTTAAGGATACTCCTTAGTGTGCTTTACCTTGTTACTAGAACTACTCGCTAGGAGTTGCTTGGGTGTAAGTGTGGTTGGAAATAGATTCTAGAGTGCACCGATTCACCCCCCCCCTCTCGGTCACACGATCCTTACAAGTGGTATCAGAGCCAAGTGCTCATTATTAGGGTTTTACCGCCTTGAGTCGTGACCGGGATTGTGTGTGGGAAATGGAGTCCACTCATGATAACGTTTCTAACACTTCATCGCCTCTACCTTGATTGAGCCTTATGATTGTGTGCTTAATGACATTTCCTACTATGATGTGCGTGATGAGTATGATGAGCTTGTTTGAATGATAATGAGGATATCACTAACTCGCATCTCGCTTGTATGTTCTTGCTAGGAAACTCATGTCAAGAGGCTATCCATCTATTATGCACAAGCATGTTGTGAAGAAGCTTATCCGATCTCTACCACTCTCACGGTTTGGTATTCTTGCTTTTGCTCGAGTGGATGAGTTGTGAACATGCCCTATGATGAGGTGGTTGCTATTCTCTCCTCTCTTGAGGAGGATATCAAGAAGGGCAAGGATATCCTCATGCAAGTGAAGATCAACACATTGAAGCTCAACCTCTACCTCAAGCTCAATCATAATCTCGTGTTGGAGAAGGTTCTTCTTCTCGGGATCAAGAGGATGGATATATCAAGCTATGTGATGAGTTGGACCACATCTCAATGAAGCCGAATGAAGATCTTGTTGAGTTTGCTCTTCGGATGGATTCACTCATCAAGAGGATAAATGAGAACAAGCTTTGGATAGTCACTAAGGGTCAAGGTCTTAGAAGGTTTCTTGATGCTCTTCCGAAGGACAAGTATGGTGATCACATTGAGTTTGAGAATTTGAGCTTGAGTCATATTCAATTGAGCAAGTCATTGAGATCGTCACAAGAAGAAGGGCTCGCTCTTTGCTCTCCAATACATTCAAGACCCCAAGTGATGATGAGGAAGAAGAAGAAGATGATAGAGTTCCCGTCTTCTATTGTGATGATGACTATTCAAGTGCTAGTGATGATGAGCCGAGCCTATCAAGGAATATCACATGAAGAGAAGTCTTGCCACTTTGAAGCGGAACTTGTATGAGCCGGATCTTGCCCGGCCTCACTATCACCTCTTCGACATGTATGATGTGTTCTATAGGAAAGATGGGGAGTCTTGGCTTGATTGTTGGAAGAGACTTCTTGTGTTGGTGGCTAGAGTGAAAACTTTTGAAGGAGAAGACAAGATTAGTGATGAACACGCTATTCACACGGTGATCTCTATGCTACCATACAATAGGAAGGTCCACATTCTAAATGATCTCAATGATGATATTAGTGGTATGACTCTCAAGGACATGATCTTGATGGCACTATCCTATGAGAATCAAATCTACAACATTCTTGAGTACTTCAATGCTAGTGGAGATGTGGGAAGGTTTCAAGGTCTTCATCTTGGAACTCATGTCACACACATGGGTGTTGATCGGACCAGTGGAGACACAATGGAGTCACCAAGGCAATGATTGACGCCTTGGATGCATTGGACTTGGACTTTCTCAATGGAGTTCCTATGGCCTACATCAAGAGCAAGCAAGAGGTAGATAACATGTCATTTGATTCTTTTGATACTAACCCTCCTCTTTGCTTGATGGCTACTTCCAAGGTGAACTACAAGATTGGTGGCAAACATTGGGTGGTTGGATAGTGGGTGCACTCAACACATGACCGGTGTACTTCATCCATCTTCACCAACTTGGAAGAAAATGAAGATCATGACAAGGTCACATTTGGGGACAACTCCAAGCACAAGGTGAGAGGTCTTGGTAAGGTGGCTATCTCAAATGACCTCTCTATCTCTAATGTATTGCTTGTGTGAGTCCCTAAACTTCAATCTTCTATCCGTTGCTCAATATGTGATCTTGGCTTTTCTTGTAACTTTGATGCTAATGGGGTGGTTCTTCATAATGATGCTATGGGTCTCACTATCAAGGGCTTTCGTCATAATAATCTATATGTTGTTGATTTTGAGACTAACATTGTTGCCCCTAGCACTTGTCTCTTCACTAAGTCCGCTCTAGGTTGGCTATGGCATCGGAGGCTTGCTCACATTGGTATGGGTCAACTCAAGCATGTAATGAAGAACAAGCTAGTGAGAGGAGTCAAGGATGTCACCTTTGAGAAGGACAAGCTATGTAGTGCATGCCAAGCCGAAAGCAAGGGCTTCACCTCATCATCCAAGAATTTCTTGTCAACTTCAAGACCTCTTGAGCTCTTACACATTGATCTCTTCGGGCCTACAACTTATGTGAGCATTGGTGGGAATCTCTATTGCTTGGTGGTAGTGGACGACTACTCAAGATATACTTGGGTATTCTTTCTTGAGAACAAGGCACAAGCAATTGGGATATTCAAGAAGTTTGCTAGAAGAGTGCAAAATGAGTATGGGCATCACATCAAGAAGAAGATTCGGAGTGACAATGGGACGGAGTTCAAAAACTCTATCATTGAAGACTATTGTGATGAGATTGGCATAAAGCATGAGTTCTCGGCTACATACACTCCTCAACAAAATGGTGTTGTGAGAGGAAGAACAAGACCTTATCACTCTTGCTCGTGCTATGCTTGATGAGTACAAACACTCCGGAGAAGTTTTGGGCGGAAGCTATCAACACGGCATGCTACACCTCCAACCGGATCTATCCTCACAAGTTGCTAAACAAGACTCCATATGAAGTGATTGTTGGGAGAAGACCGAATGTTGCCTACTTCCGGAGTGTTTGGTTGCAAGTGCTACATCTACAAGAAGAGGGAAAGACTGGCAAGTTCGAGAAGAGGACCGATGTGGGCATTCTTGTCGGTTACTCGGCTCGGCCAAGGCTTATCGGGTTTACAACACCTCTACCGGCTTTGTTGAAGAAACCTATGATGTGCAATTTGATGAGTCTCACGGGTCTCAAGAAGACCCTCCTTCTTCTCATATTGTAGGTGATGAACCCGTGGAGGAAGCTTTGGAGAACATGCCTATTGGTGAAGTTATTCCTCGTGAAGATGAACTCCGACACCTCCTCCAACAACTTCATCAAGTGGACCTTCTACGAGCACATCTCAAGAGAATCCAAGCTCTCCCTCAAGTGAACAACATCAGCACCTTCAAGTGATCCGCAACAAGCATCTTCGAGTCAAGCTACTCCAAATGAACCGCCAACAAGCGACATCAAGTCGACCTTCATGCAACACGAGCCAAGCTCACCGAGCAATCAAGAACAAGCACCAATCTACTTCAACTCAAGGATGATGGCGGGTTCACCTCTTCGACAACAAGACACTCCATCTCTAGGGAGCAAGCCGCAAGAGATGCGCAAGATACTTCGCCGGCTCCTCCTCCTCCTCGACAAGAACCTTCAAGGAAGCACAAACCATGCTCGGGATCATTCACGTGATCTCATCATTGGGAGTCCTTCTCAAGGGATAAAGACTAGGAGAAGTCATATAAACCATAATTATGTTGATGAGCTAACATTGTTGGAATTTCTCTTTTGTCTCTACCTAGAGCCGAAGACGATCGGAG
>JAAXCT010003776.1:0-25276 GCA_012490785.1 Eragrostis nindensis | reverse complement strand
GAGCCTTCCTTTTTTCACTTGGAACTCTCCTTAGCGCTCGCCTCCACCATCCTTTGAAGTTCACTTCGTTTTGTTCAGGCATCAGGGCATGCAGTCCCGCTTTGCTCAACGTGTGGGAACCAGACCTCCCGCGCCACCACACAGCTGGTGAGGAGAAGGATATTATTGAAGACATTTTATTTTTATTTTTTTTTGGCGAAAGGGAGGGTGATTGTATTAACGATTTAGCACAGTACACCCGCACTTTTACAAGGAAACCCCTGAGGGAATTTTACAACACAACCCAGAAAGAAAAGGACGGTAATTTTACAACATATTATTGAAGACATGAAGGCTTATTTATCAACAAAAATATCAGCTGGGGCTCCTTCTGGTTTGTTGATCACGTTGATGCCGTAAGAGGACGGTAATATTCTGTTCAAGAAGATATGCAAGCAATCAGTGGCATCGTATTTTATTACGTTCAAGGAAGAAGTGGTCCTAGCTGCCTTGTTTC
Organism: Eragrostis nindensis; assembly: GCA_012490785.1. Taxonomy (NCBI): domain Eukaryota; kingdom Viridiplantae; phylum Streptophyta; class Magnoliopsida; order Poales; family Poaceae; genus Eragrostis; species Eragrostis nindensis. Next base: position 24,780 of record JAAXCT010003776.1, on the reverse strand, counting down.
AGAAAACATTGGCCAAGGGATTGTGATGAATATATGTTTTTATTGATTTTCCTATAAGCAAAAACTTCGAGTTCTATCAAATGGCTTATAGGAGGATTAATTACAAGATTTCGGGAGAAGTGAAGTGGCTACTAGCTGTCATATTTATATTATTTCGACTCAGATCAAGAACAGAGCATTCAGCTTGGGGGCTCAGCTTGGGGCTTCGTCGGAATTCTTCAGGCTTCGGATATTTGAAGACATTGAGGATATGCATGTTCGGAATTACTGGAAATGTATATGGCTTTCTTTCGTCAAAGGACCTTACCTCCCAATGCCGCTAAAGATACAAGTATTACTCTGAGTTCGGAGTACCGAAGACGATGATCATTCCCCGAAGACAAGCATTGACGACGATCTTTTGAAGACTGAAGTGGCGTTATTGAAAGGCAAGGCCGAGGCTTATGTCGTAACCCACTTATTTTCAGAATTCCGATGACTTATTTAGGGAATTTCCGAAGACTTGTAATATATGGAAAATGTCCTAGAGAAAGACTCCGAGTCTATTACGATAGATCGGAAGTTTCCTAGATATGCTTTAACCCTAGCTTGTAGAGGGGGTCACACCCGCCTATAAATGTAAACACCCCTCCCCACGAGAAGGGGGCTAGTCGGTCGATGATCGAAGACACACAACTACACATCTCGCCTACACGGCAATACAAGAACACACTGGACGTAGGGTTATTATCCTTCGGGAGGCCCGAACCAGTATAAATCATGTTGTCTCTCTTGATTGATATTCGTATAAGCAAAGCGCTCGTACCGATCCAAATATCTGCCGAACACCCCGTTCAATCGGGTGACGACACATCGCATTAGATACAAATGTATATTCATACCGCCTCAGCACCTTTCACTGCAATCATGATAGCTTTGGTGCTTGACATGCACCTAGCTGGTAACCGCACCCGCACATTTGATTTTTTTTTTTTTTAATCTGTGAGACACCAATGAAAGTTATATCAGCGCTTTTAGACTGTTCGCAGGATAATTTTTTTTTTTGGTGATTGTGTCAGTAGGTAAAACCGGAAAAGTTGTTGCAGTTTGATATTTACCATAAGCTGGTAATCTTAGGAGGGACCTTTTTGTTGTTGTTTTCTTTCGGTATCAGAAGAAAGAGAGTAAGAGACTGACTGAATCGAAGTATCCAGCACTGTACATCTTAGTTGGATTGCAAATTATATTTTGCCATGGTGGATAACCCTGAGACCGAGTCATATTCTGAAACATTATCTGTGTGATAAAATGTTGATTCTGTTTGAAGCCTAAAAATGCTTAAAGTAGGTCGGATGGTTTGACTATTGACAAATCTTATTGACAAACACTACGGGAAAAACCTAATCCACAGACGGGGAAATAAACCCCATCCCAGACGGTGAAGCACACCGTCTGTGTCTCCGCGTCTGAGATAACAGCAGAGTTCAGACGGTTGGATTGGGATGCATGTCAGATCTTCGTGCATTCATTTTATTTGATACGAGGGTGTGCATACATGTATATGACATTTGAAAGATAATGTAATGGTAATAATCATCCATCCAACAGACATTAAGCATATTAATATACGTATGTGTGAGCTTTTTTATTCATGCACCGTATTTGGCAAAGAAGTAACAGTAATCATCCATCGGGACACTAAGAGCAACTTACGTTAACTTACAATAAGCCAGCAGCACTCCAGCACCATATATTTGCATCTATTTACACCATAAATTACCACTTCCGATCTTTCATGTATGATACTGTTTGTGTCAATTTTGAACCAACCATATGATATATAAACGTTGGTGCGCCGGACAATTTTATATCAAAGGATGGTTTTGGGGGGGCTAGAATAATGTGGAAATATTTCCGAGCATCGGTGGTTGTTCATTTACATTTATTTTGTTTGAGAGTTTTTCTTTCCACGAAAAGGTTTTCAAGACAACAATATAAATTGATCTTCTCAAAAGAGAGATATAAATTAATTAAAAGAAAGGAAATAACTAATCTGAGATAACTATGCTGAGAAGTAATTATGTCATGAGTGTGTGAATCTGGAAGTCTCTCGTAGGCAGAGTGTGTGTGTGCGTGTGTTTATAGAGATGAGTACGCACTGTATAATTAGAGGGAAAAAAAATACAACAGGAAGTCTAACCAGCAAGAAGTCGCCGGCGCTACAGTCACTGCCTCGATGACATGCCTGCCAGCAACGGCGGTGATATTCACGGTGGTCCAACGGTTCACGGCCGATGTAGATGTCGAAGACCGGGAGCCTGTTTCAGGCCGCCGTAGTCGCCGTAGCAGAATCTGGCCCTGACGATGTACCGGCGGCCCGGCGTGACCGGCCGGAGCGTGTAGCAGTTCCGGGCACCGTCGGGGAAGTACCGAAGGTTTACGGTACAGATTGGCCCGGTCCGGGTTGTCGTGTGGCGGTCTGACATCGGCGTTGCGCCCGGCATCGGTGAAGTCGGGCGTCGGAGACGTACCGCAGGCCGCGCGTGGACTGGTCGGAGTAGGCCTGCTCCGCGCCGCAGTCGATGCTGATGAAATCTGGCAGTGGAAACGCCATCAGCGCAGCGCAGAGCTTAATTTGCCTCGGCTCGAGGAGGGGGAAGCTTAAGTTCCTGGAGAATCTGGTTGGCATGGATGATAGTGATAAGCTCCGACGATATTGATACTGCCAACCATACGAGGCCCAAGAACTGTATAGCAGGGGATCCCGCCATGGACCTCTCTCTCTCTCTCTCTCCTCTCTCTCTCTCTCTCTCTCTCCTCTCTCTCTCTCTCTCTGAATGGTGTACGCGTTTTTTGAACTCTCAGTGCGGTATATGTACAGGTTGTACGATCCATCGTAGGAAAAGCAACAAACGAATGTTTGCCGTACATATGTGCCTGTCCTGTACTTGGTCAATGTACGGTTTTAAATTATCCTAGGATGAATTCGCGCTGATCAAAGTCAAGATGCTAATTGGCTGATTATTGGGTTGTTGGAAGCTGAACTACTCATGACACGTTATGACCTCCCAACTCGCGAGGATCAGGCAACCAGAATGCAATTAACAATGAAGGTTCAAGGCCGTCGACTCGACTCCCTACGCGCAGGAACAGTTATATATATGATTTGGTCACGGTTTGATCTTGCCGGCCATTTCCCGCCGTCGAACTTCAGGTGTTTACTCAAATGACTCATGTATCATCATTGGCGGAGCTAAAGGGTGGACAGGGTGGGCGGGCGGCCACCCTGAGATTTGGGCCAGCGACCCACCCTATGCTCCAAGCGAGGCAGTCAGGCCCAGCCCAGACGACAGAAGCGAACAGGCGAGGCCGGCGAAGCGGCGCCCAGCGGCCAGCGCCCCTGCGGCGTGCGCCTGCGTGGTTGCGGACTGCGAGGTGCCGACGACCCGACGAGCCTTGCGCCTGCGCTCCTGCCAGCCTGGATTGCATCCGCCCTCCGCTGTTACCAGCGAAGCTGCAAGCTCTTAGCGAAACATGTTCTTTAGCTGTGCGCGCGAGCTGTTTGATCAATGCCTGAAAGGGATTTGGCGTGCTGGAATTCGATGATTGATGGCTATTCCAAACGAGACTTTGGAGTATTTTCAATTTTTCCAGAGCATGCTTTCGTGTGGGGAGGTCTGGAGCAGGGCAGGTGGCGTCACTCGGCGGAGAAGGTATTGTTCGATGTTGTCGTGCAAAAAAAGTGAAGTTTCAGAATGAAGACTGAAGCCTTCAAGTTGGATGTTTCTGATTTTTTTTTGTCTACTTTCTTCGTTTCTCTAACTAATTATGCTTTGTTTTGTCCACTTTTTATCTCTTGTTTGTCTACTCTTAATCATGCTTAATGCGGGGAAAAATTTGTGGCAACGGAAAAAAAATTCCGCCAGCCCACACCTGAGTTCAATCCTAGCTCCGCCACTGTGTATCATGTATGCAACTTTTCTTTGTATGGATTACAGTCGCCCCAGTTAACATGCTCTAATATTATTCAACATATGTTGTACCTTAATTATACACACTTGCAATGACTTTGCGATACACAAAAGCTTTGTGTACTATTTTTTATAGAAGAAAGGCTTCATCTGAATTGTTCGAAATGAAACAGCTTAGCAACATAAAGCTGAAATCAGGATTGCACTAGATTCAAGGTCCGTTCAACATACAAGAACGTAAGCAAGATGGTGCCTGCTCGCCGCCGAACATCAGGCGGGAAGCAAACCAAATGAAGAAGCTGGGCCACGCATCAGCAAGAGGACCCAAAAGGCTATTAGGATTACAGGGCCTGGATGGGTCAATACTCTTTGTAGCCCATAACCGTGGGCTCTCGGCCTGGCAAGGAACGGTTGCATAGCCATCCTCGTGCGGTCGTGCCGCACCCGTCGGCCCCCGGCGCCGTCAGCCTCCGCCGCCGCCGGTGAGTTCCACTCCACTGACCTCACTTCTTGAAGACGCCGTACATTCGCCGCTGCTGGAATCCTATCCTCTATCTCATATCTTGATCTCGTGAGCTACAACGGAATGGGTGATATTTTCTATTCCAGACCTCCCCGATTCCGCAGAGACCGCAATGTCTGCTTGAGGTGTTTGTTGGCTTGAGGTGTCATCATTTCGAACTTGTTGGATATATGTGGCATGGGGCTGAATGCTGGTTATGGTTTCATGATTTTCTTTTTATTTTTTCCTTTGGTGAAATAAGGGGATTTATTTTCTTGATATCATTTATTGCAAGATGCTTCGGCAGATGGTTGGGTTAGCATTCAGGATTCATCAGCTGTTTTGCTGTTTGCAGGTTGTGTTGTATCAGAACGATTGTCCCCAAGAGAGTACGAACTCGGGGAATGGCTATGATTCATCTGTTATATGTAGGCAAATATCTATTTTACAAACGTCGTGTGTGCATCAGGTAACTATTTGATGCATTTTCTTTTTCCATAATGCAGTACCCTTTTTCAATGTCATTTCTGTGTTGCCTATGTCTTGTAGAAGGGTCATACTACAATGATGGTTGTCTTTGCTTTATTCTGAATATGTAATAAGATACTTGTATATCTTATCGGCCCTTTTTTTTTTTTGAGGGCGTATATCTTATCGTCCCTGACCAAGAAGTTAATGAACTGAAAATATACTTGGTCCCAAAGACCTACCTGAAAAACTATGGCAAGCAGGACCACTGGTTGCTGCTTCTGTATTCCTTTGTTTTCCTGTCTGTTCCAAACTAGAATGCCTCAGTTTGACTGATTGTTGATTTATTTATTTATCCGCACTTCTACTTATCTAGCTGTACATGGAAAATTCCTCATCCATTTTTCTTGCTTTATAAGCTCACAAGTCACAGCATTCATATATATAGCCTATAGATCTGATATCTTATTTTGGTTATTTAATGGATCACATTACAGAACATAGAAAAATTTTCAATGCAGTCCTGCATTCTATATAAGCACTAGACCCTTAGAATATACAAAATTCAATGGTTCATCTCATCTTGGTACGGGACCTACATGAGTGGTTGATGGAACGGCTGCTTGTTCCAACTCTAGCAGGACTTCCTGTCTGGGATAATCACTCGCTTCATGTATATCTGCACTTGTTCCACTGAGATTGTTTGCACTGCTTGGGACTGAGCTATAACAGCTCATTGCATGCAACACCTCCAGCTCCAAGCACTCTTTCAGCTCCACCACAACGTCAGTCATTGTTGGTCGTGTCCGTGATGGTTCTTCCTTACAGTTCAGAGCCAATTCTGCAACTTTCCAGACAGAGTTGACATCATAATCCCCTCCCATTCTTGAGTCCACAATGCTTGTAATGTCACCTTCCGAAAGTTTCTGGCGCACCCATAGCGCGATGTGGATGCTTTCGGTGTTACTTATGGGAACTGCTGGTGACTGGCCTGTGATAAGCTCCAGTAGCACAACTCCAAAGCTGTATACATCGCTCTTCTCTCACTTAGCTGTGATGTATGGTAGTATTCAGGGTCAAGATAGCCCAGGGTACCTGCTGGCATGGTTGTGACGTGGGTCATGAACTCATTGGCAAATGCTTTCATGAGCCCAAAGTCAGCTATCTTTGCCTCAAGGTCACCAGACAGAAGAATATTCCTTGTTTCAACATCCCTATGGATCAGCGGTGGCTGACACGATTTATGTAGATATTCCAATCCTGCATCCACACCAAGAAACCGGTAATTTGTCTGCAAACTGGTTTAGTGTTATTATCAGATGGATTAATATAAGCTGGCCAAACACAGGAATGGATGTGCTTTTTCCCCCTTATTAATTGATGTAAGTAGAAATCTTGTAGATGCATACAAGTACTATAAATAATGATGCAGGATGTATGTCTTACTACTATAGTACAGTTTCAGGTATGTGCAGCTTTACAAACCATGGGCAGAGTCAAGAGCAATCTTGAGACGCTGATGCCAAGTGAGGGGTGTAGCAGCGGCAGCCTCCCCTGTGATGGATGATCATAAAAAAGTGGATATCAGATATAACAAGGTACGTGAGAAGGATAAAAAGCATGTGGTTGTCTGGTGAAATTTGGCCATACTTAGTATAATGTGTTCATTATCATTTCAAAAAACGTTCCTTGTCAGAAGCACTAAAGCCATTGATTTGGCCATAACGTATATTATTTATTAGTGCACACATGAGAACCAGAGTCACAGTTGAGAGAATCTAAGCATGAAATTGTTGACAAATAAATGTGCCCCATTGCTCTTTAATTTATTCAAACTTGTCAAACAAACAAATATCCTAGTAACTGGAAAATTTATTTTCTTGTCTTACTAATTTCATGAATAATGAAATCATTGAACTCAGCAATGAGCAAAATAATATATACAAGTAACCACACACGTGGTTCTTATTTCCTTCTTTCTGAGATGGGGATGGGGGCTTACCTCTTAGACGATCCTCTAGGTTTCCTCCATGCATGTATTCATACACAAGGGCCATATGTTTCTTGTCCTTGCAAAATCCGATCAAGGAAACAAGGTTTTCTGTGATGAACTCTACTCAAGTATTGTGCCTGCGAGATGTTAGAATTATTAAAGCATTTGTTTCAATTTTGAATGCAAAAAATAAATGAAAAACAGCTGCTCAGCCTACCTCAGCTAGAAACTCCTTATCCCTTGGGAGGATGTTTTGGAACGCATCTTAACAGCAACTGGACTTCCATTCTCTAAATAGCCCAGAACACACCGCCAAAGCCTCCTCGTCCTATTTCTTCTCTGAAGTTAGATGTCATGAGCTTCAACTCCTTGTAGGTGAACCGTCTATTCTCATTATGTTTGACGTGTCTCGAGGGCTGTTAAGCCTTGCGGTGTTTGCCATCCATTTATCTACAATGAAACCAGATATTATATAACAAGCTTCAGAATGCAGAATTATTGTTCTTCTTGAAACAAACTGTTACCTCGTCTTTTTCTCATTCGGTGAAGGATAAGAAATGCTGCTACAAACAGTAGAGTTGCTATTGCTATCGAACAACTGTTGCAATGATAATTGTTTTGTTGCTTCTCTTGTTCTCCGAATCGCATGCAGAAGCACCATTATCACAAATATTTGCATTATTATCAATCCTAACATTGGACACAATAAGAATCATAATAAATTCAGAAAAACAAAGGCAATGTATTTTTTAATTAAAGTTGCAGGATTTATGTATTACTAATTAATAGTTCAGCAATCAACAATTGTGTTTGCGTAATTATATTCAAAAGAATATCACTGGATTACATGAACTTTAGAATCATAAGGTGGCTACATGCTGCTAACCTTAGCACAAGGGATCCGTTTTTATTCTGTTCTAGAAGAACTGCAGGAACCGGTCCACTGAGTTTTGTTGCTCGACAAATCACTGCATATACCGTAAATGTTTGTGCCTTTTTTAATCAGGAAAAGTGACTTACAGTAAGTAGAAATACGTACAGGAATCTGAGTGATGGCATTTGCGCTAGAAAATAAGAATTGGACCAGATAGCTGTTATTGGACAAGTCCCTGCAATTCGAAAACTCATAAAATTGTTAATGTGGACATTGGCTGATGAATAAAAGTTATATACGGTCTCAAGTTTCATAAGCATTCAAGGCATGGAGGTCAGAACCTTGTGTGGTTATAAATTCAGAATATAGAATTCAAGCAATGATGATATTGAGCACTTACAGGTGTTGCAGGGACTTTAGATCACCGAAAGAAGCATCAACTACTCCAGACAACCCACTAGATGATAAGCGCCTGTAGCACAACCACAAGGTAAGTTTAACCACGGAATGGCGAACATGCATTGTATTTAGTTATCTGAGGAAGCATCCATGTTGGTCTATTAATGCAATTGTTGTACAATGCTTTTAATACTTACAGGGATGTTACAGTTGCTGGACCAAATGAAGGATAACTACAGTTCAGGCGATCCCAAGCAAATGCTTTTGGTGCACAAGGATCACCCATCCAGTTTTTCTTCAGTGCATACTTTGTGCGAATTGTCATCATTGCCTTGGCTGTTCATATGGAAACAAACAAGGAGACAATTTTGAAGTCACTTTTTGTGAGATTGAGGTGGGTGATCAATCAAAGTTGACCATTTAAATTCTCACTGAGATTAAAATCTTTGACAAAATGATAAAATTACACAGGTCAATGCAAGGAATTCTGCACCCTATTTGCTTGCAATCAAAATGTGTCCACCCCTCTGGAAATAACACAATGCTGATAAATGCCACTAACTATGGAACTTTGACCCCAAGAGTGTTAAAAGGATACCATCTGTATCATTGGTCGCCACCTCAGTCATCAGTTTTACTGAATATATTTCGAACGCGTTCAGGATGGGTGGAAGCGTGGCATCCCGTGTGGCAACAAGCGAGACAGTATGTCGGCCTGATCCCTGCACCATCGTTTCACAACCTCTGCAGAGAGATACTTCGGTGTGAAGCCCTGACTGCCATTCCATGCAGCGTCGTCGACAAGGATATCAAACTGCTGCCTCAGCGCATTGCTTTCCAGTCTCTGTAACTCTGCAAAGTACAGCAACAAGAGGTATGTTGTGTCGTTATTGTTTACGAAGGCATCCGGACTCCATGAGATGTCGATACGGGATCCATTCACCGGAGTGGTAGCACTCTGCAGTATGATTGTCGGTTTGTCGAAGCTGTTGATGTTTGAGACGTCGACGGTGGCTGAAGTGTTTATGTTAGTCCATGCAGCAACGGTGCCGTACCTTTGCCAGAGGCGGTCGTATGGATCATAGGGATACCTATGTTTTCAAGAACCAATTGATATGAGTCAATGTACAAAACTTAACAGTATATGTTTATTTTTCAAATGATACTTCTGTGCAATAGAGAAATAAGTACCAATTCCTGCTTACATCAACAGATGGGTAGTGAGTCTGACTATCGCACTCACCTGAACAGTGGGTAACCTGCTGGCCAGAAGTTGTATCTGTTGAAACCGAATGTGGCTGATGGCCGGGAAAGACTGAGAAGGAGCAGCGACTGGTTGACTGTGGCCTCCGGTACATGGTCCATCTGAGCGGCCTCAGGTCAAGTCCAGAGATGAATGGTGTACCAAGCCCTGTGTTCACTAGGCACACCTGTATTGGCACAATTTATTTATTTGGAAATGAGCATCTACATACTAGTTAATATAAGTGTACTACTAAAGCTCTGTGGAGACAGGTGGCTTTCTGTGTGGTTATCACTGGTTGAATGAATGATGTTTAGAAAAGCCAGATTGTTGAAAAGATAAAATTACTGGTGCCCCTTATGAAGTAATATTTGAATGGAAGAACTGTTTGAGGGGAAGGATGGCATGACAACACCTACTTTGTGCTGCCTGGTTATGTGAAGACTGTTGCGACATTGGTCATTTTGTCTGCTAATTTGATGCCATGTGGTTCGATTGCTTTGGATTGGATTTTCAATGGACCGGAAGCAAAATTCCTACCGATCGAAGAAGTAGTTTACTATACAACGTGGAGATGCTATTGACATGTTCGTTCCAACCTTGAATATGTTAGGTTCCTACTTGGCGCGCACGACAAGATGGTAAGTGGAATTATTTATGTCCAGGTTAAGTCAAGTTGGATGGGAGTCAAGCTTAAGAATCACAATGCAATCCATCATAACTTGAAGTCTTCTCTAGTTTGTCAGTAGGAATTTTCTAAAGAATTGATTAATTGACGTGGTATCGAAGGTTCTTAAGCTTTTGATATTTACCAATATAAAATCTTACCTTTTTCTGCTTTCGAAAGCTAAATTTAATATAGTATGGCAGCACAAGCTGGTACTCATCTCTGTAGTTGACTGGTTTGTTAACAGGATAACCCTTTGGTGTCCAGAACCAAAAAAAAAAAAAACTAACCGGAAAACATCAATACCTCTAAAAATATTTTTTATGTTCCATTTAAGTATTTATTTCATGATTAAAGTTAATTATGGACTTAAACTAGGCTGGTTTAACAGGAATTAGTTCAACTGGGAGCGGAAATGAATTACTTTGTATGGCAACCCGGGAGGATTGAATCGAATCGCTACATATCCAAGTGGCTGAAGCATTTCTTTCGCCACAATGCAATTAGAATTTTTTTTTTTCAACAGAAACGGAACAAACGAACGTAGCTGACTGAGAATTTGAGATCAGGATCACACAAACATAATTACACAACAGAAACACTAACCTGCAAGAAGTCGGCCGGCGACACGACCACCGCCTCCAGGATGTACCTGTCGCCAGGGGCGGGCCTACTGGTACCAAGGGTATTCAAATGAATACCCATTATTTTGAACAATTGTTTTGTATAAAGACTATACCCTATGTTTATACATCAAGAAAGGAAAAATAAACATTTAAAGAGGCTCCATCTAAACAAAAGAAGCATACCCTCTTTGATATGTTATTATTTAGTACATTTATATGTGCGAAACAATTCAACTCAGTGCTATCTATAATTAAGTTGTCAAAAATATTTTTGATATACCCATGGTCTAAATCCTGAGCCCGCCCCTGCCTGTCGCCGGAGGCAGTGACGTTCACGGTGGCCCATCGTTCACGCCGATGTGGAGATCGAAGGAGACCGGAAGTCTGTTGAGCCCGTCGTAGTTGCCGTAGTAGAAGGCAGCCCGGACGAGGTACTTGCCGCCCGGCGTGACCGGCCGGAGCGTATCGCAGCTGCGCGGCGCGCCGCCGTCGGGGAAGAACCGGACGGTGCGGTACCGCTCGGCCATGTCCGGCTCGTCGTAGGGCGGCCCGACGGCGCCGTTGAGCCCCGCGTCGGTGTCGTCGCGTCGGAGACGTAGCGCAGGCCGCTGGTGGATTGGTCGGAGTACGTTCCGGTCGGCGGCGATGCCGCAGTCGATGCTGATGAAACCTGGCCGAGCAAACGAGAGATCAGAGCTCGGCCATGGCGATCGACTTGGTGCTGATCGCGAGGATAGAAGGAGAACTCGTTAACTAAGCGTGGTATACTTTGTTACCTGGAGAATCGAGTTGGCCATGGATGCCAGTGAGATGCTCCGATGATGTTTGCTAAGCATAGGAAGAGGAGCAAGACCTGCATAAGCAGGGGATGGCGCCATGGACCTCTATCTCTCTCTCGCTGTCTAGCTTGTTATCAGCAGTACTATATGGCACTGGTTGGTACGGCCCGTTGATCGAGGGGACCAGGTGTAGCAAACGAATGGAGAGGTACAGGTGTTTGCATACACACAGGTCAACGTCGTACATCATAAGCGTTTGGAATTGTCGAGAGGGAAATGGCACATGAAGGTACCTAGCCTTGTCTTCATGCTGATCCAAGTCAACGAGCTAAGCTAGTTAACTCCGTGGTTTGAAGTCGGATGCACATGACACGTTATGACCTGTAAACTTTGCGAGGATCGAACAACTAAGACTGAAATTAAAATTGGGACGTCCCTATCCATACACTACTTCATCATCATTTACTGGCCCAAAAAAATCAAGTGCCAGCGCACTTCGTATTATGGCCCAACTGACCAACTTGTCTCGTGAAGCCTGCTCCACCAATGCTTCCTCTCCTCCGGTCCTCTCGAACATCACCAATGCTTCCAGAGTCCAGATGCCCTCCCCGCCGCCACCAGTGTCTGCGTGGCTTTCTCCTCCACGCGGTCTGCAGGAAAGCATCCAGCCCCTTGCGTTGGCCTCTTCTTCCATGAAGCATCTGCGGCAGAGAGAGGGGCCTCTGCCCATCCTGTCCGTGTCCCCGGATGGACGTACGAGAGCACGGGTAGCTCATCAGATGGCGGTGGGAACGCGCGGGTGATTTTTGGGGACCTGCCATCGAGCTCGAGCTTGAAGTGCCAAGCTCGCTCGAGCTCGGCTCGTTTGCAGCCTTTATAGCAGGACATACACGAGTAGCTGATGCAGTAGTGCATACCTGTTCCAATTCAAGCGGGCTTGCTGTCTTGAATGGTTACTTTCTTGAGCTGCACTATGCAAACAAACCTATTCAACGAGTTCTTGCACTGGTTGGGGCTGATGGCATGAGACACCTCCAACCCAATACATTCTTTCAGCTCCACCACTACATCGGTCATTGCTGGTCGTGTATATGATGGTTGTTCTTTGCACTGCAGTGCCAATTCAACAGCCTTCCATTAAAATTCTAATTAATTTGAATATTTTCACCCAAGTTTTCTGACCTGGCATACTTTTTCATCTTTCGGGCCCGTTTGGCCAAGCTCCACCGGCTCCGGCTCCCTCTAACAAAACACTCTCCACCGGCTCCTCCTTTCCTAGGCAAAAATGAACTACGGACGGGGTGAAGCCGGTGAAGCTTGGTTTTGTGGCTTTGCCTGCTGCTTCGTGCTACAGTTGGAGATAGTGGCGCTAGAGTAAATCGTGTAAGGTGAAGCCGGAGGCAAGGGCCAAACAGGGCCTTCAACACAGATGTGTGGAGCCATATGTCCGTAAATCGAGGTTTCATTGAATTTAAGATGTAAAAAGTGCATTGTGTTAATATTTTGCTAATTCTGATAGTTTGCCTTGCCTCTGCAAAGCTACTGCAAATAATATAATACTAACATGGCCATTTTTCAGAAGCTAAGAAATTGTAGTGTTTGATCAGTCTGAAATTTAGGCCTTATGTATTTATAAAGATGCATAATTAAGCTTTTGTAATGTGTGTGTTCATGTGTGTATCTAGATGCATATGCTTAACATGAAGTCAACAGAAATCCAAAAAGCCTTCAGTTGATTGATCAATGGATGTTTTGTCCTTTTAAGAAAACTTGGGCAATGCATGCTTCTACCTATCTAGCTTCAAATGGAAAATTGCGTCTTCCATTTCTCTTACTTTCAAGCTCACAAGTCACAACATTCATATATATAGTCTATAGATCTGAGATATGACTTGGTAATATTAGTTCAAACTACAGAGAATAAAAAAAATTTATAATACATATCTGGCTTATATATAAACCTTAGAGCCTTATATTTTACAATATTGAACAGCTGGCATATCATCTTGGTGTGGAACCTACACGAGCTGCTGATGGAACGCCTACCTGTTCCAACTCAAGCACAGCTTGCTCGCGCCGTCTGGGAGAATCACTTGCCTGAATTTCACTGTGCAAATCCACACCTGTTCCACTCATACTGTTTGCACTGCTTGGGACTGAGCTATAATAGCTTAGTGCACGAGACACCTCCAGATCCATGCACTCTTTCAGCTCCACCACAACGTCAGTCATTGTTGGTCGTCGTGATGGCTCTTCTTTGCATTGCAGAGCCAACTCAGCAACTTTCCGTATAGAGTTGATATCATACTCCCCTAGCATCCCTGGGTCCACGATGGTTGTAGGGTCACCCTCTGAGATCTTCTCGCGCACCCATTGCGTAATGTGTATGCTTTCGGTGTTACTTATGGGGACTGCTGATGGCCGGCCTGTGATAAGCTCTAGTAGCACAACCCCAAAGCTGTATACATCACACTTGTCACTGAGCTTTGATGTACGGTAGTATTCAGGGTCTAGATAGCCGAATGTGCCTGCCGGCACGGTTGTGACGTGAGTCATGAAGTCATCAGCAAACGCTTTCATGAGCCCAAAATCTGCTATCTTGGCCTCCAGGTCAGCAGACAACAGGATATTCCTGGTTTAATGTCTCTATGAATCAATGGTGTCTGGCATGATTGTGCAGATACTCTAATCCTGCATCCACATCAAGGAACCATTTTCATTATTTGATTCGGAAAAAAAATTCATTAGTTTTAGTATTACTGTAAATAAGGTGCCAAACTAGTAATGAATTTTTTTTCCAAATTATTTATGTACGCGGATAGTTAATAAAGCATGCAAGTTCTATAAACAATGAATTTCTTACTACCATATTACGTTTTTCAAGTATGTACAATTTTACAAACCATGGGCAGAGTCAAGAGCAATCTTGAGGCGTTGATGCCATGTGAGGGGTGTAGCAGCAGCAGCCTCCTCCCCTGAGTTGGATGGTCAGAAAAACAGGGTTATAGCAAGGTACGGTAGAAGGATAAAACAGGGTTAAAATAATCTGTGTTCATTATCATTTCTAAGGTGTCCCTTATCAGAAGAAGTGAAGCCAAGGTTTCAGCAGCCATAATTTGTATTAAGTATTGAGTTAATTTCTCAAATCCACCAAAACTTTGGCCATAGATATAGTCACAAACTCACTAAGTTTATAACCTGTTACAAGATCCACCATAAGTTTGGAGTGTAGTTTTACAAAGCCACCCTTTTTTTATTCACATATACCATATCATGCTTTTTGGTCCCACTCCCACATGTCAACTGCACCTACTCAACATCGATTTGTATTGATTTGCCATGTGATGTCTATAATTATGGTATACGATTTCGGGTGTCTCTGGCTTACATGTGGGACTGGGATGATGAGATAAAGTATAAGTAAAATATGGTGGCTTTGTGAAACTACACAACCTGAACTTATAGTGGGTCTGTGAATCAGGTTCTATACTTGGTGTGTTTGTGACTATATGGCCAATGTTTTAAAGGTTTTTGAATTAATTCTTGATTACTAATTGATATAGCTGATTTGAAGTTGAGAGATAATATATGCAACAAATAGTGGATTGATAGATTTGTTCAGTGCTCTCTAATTGTTATAAGTAGTCACGCAACCAATACTGCCCCAACATCTGAAAATATTCTATTTCTTTCCATATATACCAATATCCTGCTAATGTTCTTTTGACGAAGCATAAATATTAGAACTATTAATTCAGCAATGGATGGAAGAAAAAAATCAACTAACCACACACATATATATCATCTTTCTAGGAGGAGATGGCGCACCTCTTAGACGATCCTCTAGGTTTCCTCCATGCATGTACTCATATACAAGGGCCATATGTTCTTGTCCTTGCAAAATCCATCAATGAAACCAGATTTCTGTGATGAACTATACTCAAGTGTTGAGCCTGCAATAAGTAAGCATCCATACGGTATTTTATTTTACAGTTCCAGATGCACCCAAAGATGAAAAATTATTGCTGATCCTACCTCGGCTAAAAACTCTTTATTCCCTTGGGAGGATGTTTTTGAGCGCATCTTGACGGCAACAGGAATTTCATTCTCCAAATAGCCTAGGAAGACACCACCAAATCCTCCTCGCCCTATTTCTTCTCTGAAGTTAGATGTAATGAGCCTCAACTCCTTGTAGCTGAACTGCCTATTCTCAAATATCTTTGACGTGGCTTGAGGGCTATTAAGCCTTGAGGTGTTTGCCACCCATTTATCTACAATCAAACCAGAAATGTATGAACAAGCTTCGGAATTAATGCAGATTTTTGTTTTCTTTGATGAACTATTTACCTTGACTTTTACTCATTCTAGGAAGGATAAGAAATGCTGCCACAAACAGTAAAATCACTACTGCTATTGGAACAGCTGTTGCCACGGCAAGTGTTTTATCTTTTTTCTTGTTCTCCCGCTCGCATGCAGACCCACCATTATCACAATGATTTGCGTAGTTATCAATCCTAGCAATGGAGCAACATATTTTGAATCAGTAATTTTTAAAGAAAAGCAGTTCTGGCGATTTACTGTTTTAGTATTGATTTCTCATCACGTTCAATGATTGTGTCTGTACATTGATTCTTAAAATAACAGCAGTGGATTAAATGAATTTGGAATGATAAGCTTGATTCATGCTGCAAACCTTAGCACAAGTGATCCTTGTTTTTCCTTTTCTAGTAAAAATGCAGGAACTGGTCCACTGAATTTGTTGCTTGATAAATCACTGCAGAAACCAAGTTTACAGTTTTTATATATTTCAGAAACTGTTTTTTTTTCAGAAAAGCGACATCTAGTAAACAGAAATACTTACAGGTATCTGAGTGATGGCATTTGAGCTAGAAAATCCGGAATCGGACCGGATAGGCTATTATTGGACAAGTCCCTGGAATGCAAAGAAAAAATCATTTAAGTCCGAACTAGGATATTGGGAACTGATGAATAAATGCTATATTTGTCACTAATTTGACTAGTTTATGTGATCTCAATTACTATCTGAGCATTCAAATGGGTGGTTAAAAATTTATAACATAAAATTCAGTGCTCGATGGTATATATTGGACACGTACAGGTGTTGTAGGGACTTTAGATCACCGAAAGAGGCATCAATTCCTCCAGCCAACCTGCTAGCTGGTAAGCGCCTGCAGCACCACTAAATGTAGGTTAAACCGGGGAATGGAGAACGTACATAGTTGTTCGAGGTGAATCATCCATGTTAGTCTGTAGTACTTACATGACTGTTACAGACACTGGACCAGATGAAGAATAACTACAGTTCAAGCCAGCCCAGGCTAATGCTTTTGGTGCACAAGGATCACCATTATCCATCCATTTTTCCTTTAGCGCATATGTTGTGCGAATCTTCATTACAGCCTTCGCTGTTCATGTGGAAAAAAAAAAAGAAGGCATCTATGTTATTTCACATCCGGGTCATTCAAAGCTCTCGTACATTCTAATATACAGTATATTTTAAAAATGTGTGGTAAAATGACCAATCACATATGTCAATGCAACAAGCTTTGTGCCTTTTTGCTTGAAAACCGGAATGTGTGTCCATATGGACATTACACATTGCCGATGGATGTGAGTGGTAACAGCATTTTGACCAAGTGAAGGTGTTAGATATACATACCGTCTGCATCATTCGTTGCCATCTCGGTAGTTGGTTGTTGTGTATATCTCGAACGCATTTAGGATGGGCGAATGCGTGGCATCAGGTGTGGGAACAAGAGAGAAAGTATGTTTCCTGATCCCTGCACCGTCTTTTCATAACGTTTGCAGACAGGTACTTCGGCGTGAAGCCTTTACTGCCTTTCCATGCAGCATTATCAACAAGGATATCAAACTCCCTCGATGCGTTGCTTGGCAATACCCGTAACTCCGCAAAGTACAACAATAGGAGGTATGTTGTGTTGCCATTGTTTGTGAAGGGATCCGTACTCCATGTGACATCCAACCGGTTTCTGTTCACTGGAGTGGCAGCATAACACAGTATGTCCGTTGGCTTGTCGAAGCTGCTGTTGATGTTGAGGTGTCGACGATGGATGTGGTGTTGTTATATAGGTCCCCGCAGCAACTTTTCCATACTTTTGCCATATGCGGTCGTAGGGATCAGATGGGTACCTGTTGTTTCCAGAAACTATATCTGTGTGAGAAAATGTATAGAATTGATCATTGGATATTGAAGCTTCTGAGCAAGAGAGCATAAAGTACAAGATCTGTTTAAAATCAAGTACGCTGACCTTTGCTGTCGATCACCAAACTGGTATCGATTGAAACCGAATGTAGCTGATGGCCGAGAAAGGCTCAGAAGAAGTGACTGATTGACCGTGGCCTCCGGATACATGGTCGCTCCGAGTAACCTCAGGTCCAGCCCGGAGATGAATGGCTTGCCAAAGCCGGTATTCACCAAACATACCTGTACAACCACACGTTAACTGTTAAGTATTTATTAACAGGCTGCACGACACTATATTTTATATCTTGAAAAGTATATTAATAACTCACTATACACATGTGAGTCATCGCAGATCACCTTTCGGCACTGGAATTTTCTTTTGGGTAAGCAAGATTACTTGTGTTTTTGGCCCGAGGGATGGTGGCAAGTCAATGCCCACTCTGGGCTGCGTATAAAGTGTGTAAAATGCTGACTACATTTTCCCTCTAAATACATAACCTCAAGCTATATTGTGTTGTTTCAAAACAATCACTTAGATGGAAAAGAAATTCCTGAGTATATGCCAAGCTAAGTGACTTGTTAGAGCAAGTCCATTGCCACACAACAGCTGTCTCACAGGTCCTCTTATGCAATGCCATTTAATATTGTCGATGATGATGTGGATGAGGTAGTGAAAGTGGTTGTTGTTGGCCGAAGCAGCACTCTCACAAGTGTATATTAAATGTTAAATTTATGAGTTAAAATTTCACAAATCCACCAAAACTTTGGCCATATAGTCACAAACCAACTAAGTCTAGAACATGTTTCATAGGACTACCATAAGTTTGGGGTGTAGTTTGACAAAGCCACTATTTTTTGATTCGTACCGTATCATGCTCTTTTTGTCTCACATGTCAACGCACATATCCACATTGATCTGTAATATTTTGCGATGTGATGTCTATCAATATGGTATACAAAACGATTTCGGGTGTTTGGCTGGCATGTGGACTGGGATGATGAGATACGATACAAGGCAAAACATAATGGCTTTGTGAAACTACACTCCAAAATTATGATGGGTCCGTGAAACTGGAGGGAGTAATAAGTAGTTTCTATGAAAATGATGGTTCTTCACCGGGATCGTTTTAGTTGGGTGGGGATGGGGAAACCACCATGGGCACCCACGGATCTCCTCTAGTTGAAAAAAAATGAGCTGTAGATTTATTTTCATGTCACAAAAGAATATGTATTCTTTTACTATTTATAAAGGGAGTCCATGGATAACCCATAAAGGGCTCCATTCTCACCTCTATTTTCAGGGCTCGTTAATTGATTCATGAAAAAAGGTCAACTTTGCACAAAACAAAAAACTTCACAGGGCCCAACAGAAATTAACTAAAACTAATTAGTTGTGTCCTCCGTGATTACTAAGAACAAATGCAAAGATACACGATACATATGACATCAGCCACACTAAGAAATAGGTACTTCATCCGTTTCAAAATATATATAGTTTTGACTTTGTACCAGGTTTATTAAACATTCTTTAAGCCTGGACAAGCATATATCCAGATTTATAAAAAAAAGCTATGAATCTGAACACCCAGAAATATAGCCAAACTGCATATATTTTGAAACGGAGGAAATACATAGTAAGTACTAACTAACCTGCAAGATATCGGCCGATGGCACGACAATCGCATCAAGGGCGATGTACATATAGCCGACGGAGGTGAAGTTCACAGTGGCCCAATGGTTCACGCCAAGGTGGAGATCAAAGACGGGCAACTCGTTGAGCCGGTCGTAGTTGCGTAGTAGAAGGTGGCCCTTACGAGGTGCCTGCGGCCGGGCGTCACCTTCTTGAGCCTGTAGCAGTTGCGCACGCCGTCGGGGAAGTATCGAACGGTGCCGTACCGCTTGGCAAAATACGAGTCGTCGTAGAATTTATCCACGCGGGCACTGATTCCGGCGTCGGTGAAGCCGGCCGTCGGAGACGTAGCGCAGGCCTTTGAAGATCGGGTACGCGTTAGGGTCTGCGTCGATTCCGCAGTCGATGCTTATGAAGTCTGATCGTGGGAGAAACGGATCAGCGCTCGGCCTACGTACATCGGAGAAGAAGAGAATTTCACGAACCATATTCTTATCTTATTACTTTATACCTAGAGAACCGCGCTGTCCATGGACGACGGTGAAAAGCTCCGACGATGCCGCCAAGCATACGAAGAATACGAATCCATAGCAGCGGATAGCGCCATCTCTCTATCTCTCTCTCTCTCTCTCTCTCTGTGCGCGCGCTTGTGTTTGTGTGTGGGGGTGTGTGTGTGTGTGTTTGTGTGTGATGTGTGCGCGCTAGTAGCCTAGTACGGGTTTATGTACTGATCGAAAGGATCGAGAAGCAAATACATACATGCATATACACGGTCAACATCGTACTACATGATCAACATCGTACCCAGGCCCGTCGATGAGCATGGGCAGGGTGGACGACCGCACAGGGCCCCCAAAATGTCGGGGCCCCCATTTCCTCCTCTGTTCTTTCATCACACCTTCTGATTTTGCATCGCTAAGGATAATTTCGAGTTTAACTAAGTGGAATGATGGAGGATGCGGAGAGAACTCCGTTTTGCTTGTTTATTATTGTTTCGGCTCTTCAATGGCGCTGATTATTCGAGCTCACCTGGCCAGCCATGGTGGGAGAGAGAAGAGAGAGGAAAGGTCGATCTGATGCTCAAGTTTGAAGAAGGTAATATATTGGGCCAACTTGGGCCAAAATGTAAAGAAGAATGGGCTGCGATGGGGCCTCATTTTCCATTTCGCACGGGGCCTCCATTTTCTTGGCGACGGCCCTGTCGTACCACATGGTCAACATCGTAGCACATCATAAACGTTGGAATTGTCCATAGGGAAAGGCTTATGAAAGTACGTATCCTCTGCTTCATACAGATGGCGGTCATACCGACCTCGCCAGGAACAGATAAACAACCAAGAATGCTGTTAACAGAGCAGGAGGTCACTGTCCCATGCAGGCCATCGACGCAGCTTGCTGACTTTATCAAAATTACTGAAATGTCAATCATTGACTAATTTTTTAACCCAACTTTGCTATCTTACTTCTGAACACCACACTTCTTTTTGAAAATGGGCAGTGCATGTACGGAACGGTACGTGCGTCCATTGATTGACGTGGTGGTGGTCGTCGTCGTATAAGTACATGGTAACTATTGTAGTTGTCCATAGGGAAAAAGCACATGAAGGTACCTTCATGCAGATCGAAATCAAAGAACTAAGCTAGTCTGTGGTTTGAAGTCAGAGATGTACATGGCACGTCAGTCATGACCTACCAGCTTGCAAGGATCAAACAAGAAACAACCAGGAATGTAATAACAACGGTCAATGGATGACGTCCCTACCTATGCATCGGCCATTGTCAGATCCATCGACGACTTGCCGCCGGCAAGACGAAATAAAGCGAACCAATCGACGCGGCAATATGGTGAAAGAAGAATTTTTCTTTTATTTATGAGATAGATCGTAAGACCGGCATATGAGATAGAGAGAGGAGAGAGGAGAGAGAGAGGAGAGAGAGAGAGAGAGAGAGAGAGAGAGAGAGGAGAGAGAGAGAAGAGAGAGAGCGAGAGATAGGAGAGAGAAGAGAGAGAGAGAGAGAGAGAGAGAGAGAGCGCTCTATAAGATGTCGCGTTACGGCAAGTCCAAAACGGCAAGTCCAAATGGTAAGCTGCAAGCTTTCTTCTCTTTCCTCCCATCTCCACCAAGTCATCGAAATGCTAACGTGCTAGTGATCACGTCAATGAATTTTTTTGCTCTCATATAGGTTCTGGCGGTGAGCCCAGCTTCTGGAGATAACATAAACTAGTATTGGTGCCTGCGCATTTGCATAGCTAACTTACTATACTAAACAATGTTTAAAACATTTTTATATTATTGTAGAAGTTTAACGTAGTTTATTGTTATTACCTATTTTATACTCTATATTTATAAAATGGTAGAAAATAGATCAAAATTTCTCACCGTCCCTCAATTTATCTAACAATGCATTTGATTTTATTTTAGAAGTGAGGTTCGTTCAAACTCGGCATGCTAAATAACTAACATATCTCATGGTAGGAAAACAGAATGTGTCGTGCAACAAATAATCTTTCAAAGGAATGTGTCATGCCAAAAATAAGATAATGTGCCATTCTAGCTAGACATATCACGATGTATCTTATAACGGTGTATTTAGAAATCCGGATCAAGTGTTTATTGGATATTTTTATTATTCAAAAATTAGCTATTTGCTCATAATGGCATTTTTTTGGTAAATTAAAATAAGATTAGGGATATTTTTTAGCTATTTTTCATAATCCAATTTTAGTTTTTTTTAGACTTGTAATGGCATGAAGGGTAATTTAGAAATAGATGTGAAGGGTATTTTTTGGTTTTTTTATTATTCCGAGTTTAGCTATTTTTTTGACTCATAACCATGGGCATGGGTAATTTAAAATAAGTGTGACGGTATTTTTGGCTATTTTTATTATTTTGTATTTAGCTATTTTATAAATATTTTAGGGGTTTTCTGATTAATTGTTTCATAATGGCAGTGGTGGGTAATTTTCTCTTCTTATTTTCACGGATTAACGTGAGAATTTCTAGCATTTTAGAGCAAACGTGGTGGCTCCTTTTCGTCGTCATATATATATGTATAATAGATCTGGATGTTTTCACTCAAGTTTTTTTACTAACTTTTAAACATTAACTTCAAACTGAAACAAAAAGAGCCATGTCTGCGTAGTTTGGTTGTTCAACTTTCAGTAAAGTAGACTCAATCTGCAAAAGTTCAACTTCGAATTTATCTTTCATGTCAAGATTCAAAATACAGTCATATATACGAAACCCCGCACAGCGACACTTAATTAACAAGCATCATCCCAGCACTTGTTGGGACTGAATTGCATGAGAACTAGACACCTCCAGCTCCAAACATTCTTTCAGCTCCACCACAACATCAGTCATTGCTGGTCGTATCTGTGATGGTTGCTCTTTGCCACTGCAGTGCCAACTCAACAGCCTTTCAGACAGAATTAATGTCATACTCCCCTCCCATCCTCGGGTCAGCAATGCTCTTAATATTACCGTCTGAGAGCTTCTGGTGCACCCATTGAGCAATATGGATGATTTCGGTATCATTGATGGAGACAGCTGGAGGTTGGCCTGTGATGAGCTCCAGTAGCACAACTCCAAAACTGTACGCAATCACTCTTTTTTCGCTTAGCTGAGATGTATTGTATATTCAGGATCGAGGTACCCCAGGGTGCCTGCCGGATGGGTGGTGATGTGAGTCCTAAAATTATCTGCAAACGCCTTAATGAGCCCAAAATCAGCTATCTTTGCCTGAAGAGAAGAGATAAAAGAATATTTTGTGTCTTAACATCCCTATGGATCAGTGGCGGTTGGCATGATTTATATGCGATATTCCAGTCCTGCATCCACATGTGAGAGCCATTATGGTTTCATGAATTAAACATTATTCGGCGGGTTGATCAGCCTGACAGAATTGGTAATAATGTGAGGGTTTGCCAGAATTAATTAGTATCAGGAGCATGTTAGTACATATGTACAGTAACAAAGAATGTATCTGTTACCATAATTTTTTTCTATATTTCAGGTGTGCACGTACAGTCATACAAACCTTGGGCGGCGTCAAGAGCAATATTAAGACGTTGATGCCATGTGAGGGGTGTAGCTGCAGAGTCCTCTCCTGGGAGGGATGATCACAAAAAGCGGTTTACAGCATGGTCGATGCAAAACATAAAAAACGAAGTTGTTGAGATTTGCTCAGAATGTTTGTCAATGTTACTTTCAACAGTATGCCTAAGCAGAATAACTTTGGGCCCCTACCCGACAAGAAAACAAATAACGACGGCCCAGCCCACTATCGTTTTGTCACATCATATATATGTTAATTGACTGTGACAAGGGAGTGTCCTCTAGTCTAGATTGAGAGATAATGATACAAATCATTAAATTATAGATAGACAAAGGTGACACATGAACGTGTTCAACCTAGGCATACATTTGTCCATATCTTTTCATTTTATTTTCCTTAGGTCGGCAAGATATGTGCTGGACGAAGCTGAAATCATGAAATCTAAAGCTCAGCAAAGGGTAAAAGTATACAGAGGTAACGGAGCACCACAAAGGTGAGGATGTTCTTCTCTGCAAAAGAGGTCGTTGTTGACTTACCTCTTAGACGGCCCTCTAGGCTTCCTCCTTGCATGTATTATATACAAGGGCCAGATGTTTCTTGTCCTTGCAATATCCAATCAAGGAAACCAGGTTTCTGTGGTGAACTCTAGTCAAGTGCTCTGCCTGCAGTATGTAATATGATATGCTTCAGTTTTTTTATGCGTAAAAAAGGGGAAAAAATAACCTTATTGAATACAGCCAACCTCTGCCAAAATTTCTTTATCTCCTTGGGAGGAAGTTTTTGAACGCATTTTGATAGCAACTGGATTTCCATTGTCCAAATAGCCCAGGAAGACAGCACCAAATCCTCCTCGCCCTATTTCTTCTTTGAAGTTAGATGTCATGTGCTTCAGCTCCTTGTAGGTGAACTGTCTGTTCTCAAATACATTGGCCCTGTCTCGAGACTATTAAACTTGTAACATCCCAAATTTTCAAAGAAAATCAAAAGGAATAAAAATCAGTGTAAATTTAATTTTTGTCCAATTCTTACCTTGCCATAAATTTTTTTAAATAAAATTCACTAAAATAATTCAAACCTAGTTAAGTGGGATATTTTTGAAATATAAAACTTGTGCTCGAGTGTTTGTTCCATTTAAAAATCCACTGAAAATTGGTGACCTTTTTGAATTTTAACAACAAATAAAAATAATGTGTGTTCCAAGTTCATCACGAATTCACTTTGAATTTAAAACTTTTGAATTTAACTTGCATAAAACTCACCATATGCACTTCTGGAGTTCTCTGTTTTATTTAGAGTATCCTTGATTTCAATCTCTCTTTTGTCAAATTTGAAATCCATTTCAAATTTGACTAAACTCAAAATCC